>CM053506.1:1684318-1701108 GCA_028627145.1 Eidolon dupreanum
GAAAATTACTTCGGCGTGGTTCCTGGCACCTCGTGATGATGAAGAGCGTGGCAGGACAGACTCATTCAGACCCACATTTTTCCGCAGTGGCAGGGAGAAGGCTGAAAAGTCACTAGTAAATTGCTTTCTGTAAAAATGCTCTCCCTTCCGAATTTCCCCTAGCATGAAGGTCTTCTGCAGGATGATGGCACAGAACATTCTGACACACCTGGACCGCAAAGGCAGTTAAATAATGAACATGAAATAAGAGTGAGGGTTAAGGTTTAATTTCCTTATTATGTCCCAGCTGCATGCCATGCTCCCCCCAAGACTAGATCCTTTGGCATGCATGCTGTTAACCTGTGCGGATAAGCGTCTCTAAAAGACAGAGTCGTCAGTCCTCGGCGGGTGTGGGCTGCCCCACCCACGACCTGGAATCAGCCCCCCAGACGGAGCCAGGACATCGATGACGGCTCCTGTCTGTGCCTTTCCTTTTCCCTGCTCCCCCAAACTGCCCAGTTTGTCGAGTTGCAAATGACGAAGGTCTCCAGACAGCCTCAGCATCTAGTAAAGTGCGGAGACCGAAGAGGGTTTGTCCTTCGTCCTGTGCGAACGCCCCCGACGCGATTGGGAGCGCATCTGGATGCCTGGGCGGGGTGTGGGCCCGGCTGGCCACGGGCTCCACACGGATCAGGGGCTTCTCCAAATGGGAGCTTCGGGACGGGCACCCCCAGACTACACTGGGAGGGGTGCGCTGCCGCCTGCGCCCGGCCCTTCACCTCGCTCTCTCCCAGGCCTGAACTTTCGGGTCCCCCTCTGGCCACCAACGGTCAAAGGTCTGAAGCAGTGGTGCTCGACCGGGGGCGCTGTGCCCCCAGCGTCACTTGGCAGCGTCTGGGAACACTGCCAGCCGTCGCACAGGGTTGGGGGGGCCGCTTGCGTCTAGCGGGTAGAAGCCAGGCTGCTGCTACGTGTCCACACTGCCCAGAGAGCCCCCACAGCCAAGATCGCCAGCCTGAAAGGCCAGGACCGCCCGGGCTGAGAAAGTGGTTTAGTCTGGAACAGATTCTGCACAGACTGTTGTGATGTCGTCTACCACGGCGGCCAGCTCATGTCATGACTCGACATGACACCATCCTTGGGTTGACCCTCTTCCTGCAACGTGCGGGCACCACACAGGCCCGAGACGCAGAGGTCAGTGGGATGGCGCCCCCGACGGCAGGGAGGGCCGGCCGGCCACACGCGCTCCGACGGGGCTCTGGGCTTCCCCCTCGTTCCCCTCGCGGAAGCGCCCATCGGCTTCCGTGGGAACCACGGCTGCGGGCACGTGTCCTGCTTGGACACCTGGGGCTATGAGAACAGGTGGACTCGGGGGCAGGTAGACTGAGACCCTGGCTCCTGCCTGCGTGTCTGACGCGCTCACTCTCGCCGGCCCACGTCGGCGGCTTCGCCTCTCTGGGCACCTTGCTCTGACGCCAAGGCCCTGCGCCCAACACCAGGTCCCACCCCCACCCCCCACCCCCGCCCACCGATTCCCTCGGGAGCACGAGGCGGGAGAAACGATCACTAACTCGCCAGCCACCTACTTCACTATACGTCTCGCTTTACGTTCACCCTCAAGAAAGTTCTTCCATGTGCAAGAGGCAGCTGTGAATCCGCCTAACGGAGCGAAGGCGGTTCCCCTGCTGCTGTCCCCGTGAGGAGTCACTGGCCACCTGCATCTTTCTAGTTGCATTTAATAATTCAGCCTGAGATGAATTTGCATGATTAACATAAAGCCTCATGATTTTATTTTCTTTCAGGATTAAAATCCTGAAACAAGCACCATTGTTTGCATTTCCAGAGGTTGTGATCCAAATACAAAACTCGATTCCAGAATGAATAACTTCTTTTAAAAAAAAAAAAAAAAAAAAAAAAGCACTTTCCCATACCTCTGTCGACAGAATCAAAGAAACGCGTTGCTAACGTCACCTTGGCAGGCTCAGGGACACCCGTGTTCTTTCCATGGCTAGTGTTAACCCGTGGGAAGCAAGCCACCTCTCAGAGATTTGTCCTCTGTGGGTTCCGTAAAGCGGTACCACCCACCAGCCCGGGGCATCTGGAGTGGCTAACGCAGAAGGGTTTATTGCAGTGCCTCGACTCAGGGTCCTCCACACTTATCTGATCAGCAGCTAGAATCTCCAATAAGTCCTTAAGAGAAAACAGTCACTCTCTTGGATTCCAGTAATAGATTAATCACGTCATCCTCAAAAAATAGTAAAAACCCAAACCAAATCAGTCGCATTTGGAAAACCATCTGCCCATGAAGCCGAGATGTGTGCGTGAAAGGATGATTTGCAAAGCAAAAAGAGGCAGCGTCGTTGGGTTCCTTGATGAACATAGTAAAACAGGTTTGTCTAATGGGGAAACATGCGTTACTATGAAAAGAAAGACGCGTCGCTCCCACCCGGAACCGGAGGCAGGCGCCAGCGCCTGAGGAGCATCCTCGAGCTGGGCCTGCCAGCAGTTCTGTCTGATTTTCCTTAACACGCAGGCTGACCTCACGTGTTTGAAAGCAACCGGGGGGCAGGGAGCGGTCGCCCCGGCGAGAAGTCCGGGCTGCGTGTGTTTGCATGTGCCTCCCTCTTGCCTGACGCCTGTGTTGTCTCCACGTGCAGGAATCATGGTCAGTAAGGACACCAGCAGATGCGTACTCGCCGCGTCCGAGAGCGAAGTGGAGCCCGCCGCCTGCCTGGCCCTGGAGATGAGATACGCGCTGGATCCCAACCGGCAGATCAAGAAGCGGAACAAGGCCTTGCAGGTGCGGTTCAAGGACATCTGTGAGGCGCAGAACGAGCAGAGGGAGGCGCGGCTCGCGGCGGGCCCGGCGGGCCCGGCGGGCGAGAAGCGGGAGGCCAGGCCCGTGTGCTGCAGGGCCGCCTACCGCAAATACATGACGGTGCCCGCGCGGCGCTCCATCCCCAACGTCACCAAGAGCACGGGCGTGCAGACCTCGCCAGACCTGAGGAAGTGCTACCAGACCTTCCCTCTGGACCGCAAAAAAGGGGCCCTCGCGGGCGCCCCGGCCGGGGGGGCCTTCGCGAGCCAGGACAATGGCTTCGGCATCGATTCCAAAGAGAAGCGGGAGGCGGCCGCGGCCTGGGCGGCGGGCCGGGCTCGGACCACGGCGGCCTTGGTCTTCCACCACGACGAGCACGGGGACGCGCTGGACCCGCCCGCCGCGGCCAACTGCGCCGAGCCGTGCGGAGACCCCGACGCGCCCCTCCCCGGCTCCGCCCGGCCTGCCCCCCACGGGCCCGCTCACCGGCCGCCCGGGAAGGCAGCACAGGGCAGGGCGACGCCGGACGCCGAGGAGCCCGCTCCCGCAGCCCACGGCAGGGTGTTTAAAACGGAGGTGGCCGCCGTTTATGCACCTGCCCCCGGCGCGAAGGCCACTGAGCCCGCCCTGCCGGACTCTGCTGCCGCCAGCCAGTGGTCCCTCTGCCCCGCGGCCGACGAGGAGCAGGGCAGGGCCGCCCACCTCAACGGGCTCCAGGAACCCCCCGGGCCGTGCCTGTACCCCGAATGTAGTGACCAGCCGCCGCAGACGCAAGCCCCGCGGGGGCGGGAGGACCGGCCTTGCCCGCTGGCGGTCGCCGAGGGTGAAGCAGCCCGGCAAATCGTGCCTCACACGGAGGTGGTGGGCCTGAAGGCCCAGCTGCAGGTCATGGAGCACCTGATCAGCTCGAGCCAGGAAACCATCAAAGTGCTTCTGGGCGTCATCCAGGAGCTGGAGAAGGGGGAGGCCCACCGGGAAGGGTAAGTGCACGCGCGCGTGGCTTAAGGTGCTCGTCACCCCAGGGCCCACCTGCACCCCCCCCACCCCTGCCATACACACACACAACTCCGCAACGAGGCTAAAGCCAGCATTTTGTTAACAGGCTAGAGTCTGAGCGCAGGGCGAGCCCCGCGGGGCCACGGGTGCTTTGTGAGGCTGCACCCCACTGCATGCTCGCCTCAGACACCCACTTGTTGGTCAGCACTCGTCTGCCGGGCCCGCAATTCAAACCACATTATTATATTTGGAATGAACGGATGGATCTTTCCTTGCTCTGTGTGTCTGCGACTAAGGGTTTACGATCCCGATGAAATGTGGTGTGTTTGCCAGTCCAAAACACCTGACCCGCCGAGGACGCTCCTTGCCTCTTAGGAATCATATCGTGGCAAAGAAAGAAATCAGATGGCATTTTGAAAAGTAGTAAATGCTGACTCATTTGTATTAAACGAGCAGAATAGCGTTCAGGTTCGGGTCTGAAGCACTTTAGCCAACACGCAGTGCTGTTTTCCTTCTTCACCTCCGACGAGCCCGTCGGCTTGCGGGTGGAGAGGGCCTGGCCCGCACGTCCCGACGGGCAACGGAGCGAGCGCGCCGGGCCAGCAGCCCAACTGCCCAGCACCGTCCCGGACTGCTGAACTGTTTCCCGTCTTTTGAACTTGAAACTGTGAAACAGCAAATTTCAAAACACATGGCCTAAAAGACAGGACGTGAGTCACGAGCCCCTTAGCGAGGGAGGCTCGTGCGGGCCCGGCAGTGTGCACGGTGACACGGAGCAGCCGGCCCTGCCGGGTCCCACGCTCCCTGACGGTGCCCGTGGCGTAATGGCCTTTGTCTGGACGGCCAGTCCTTCTCCTTCTCGCTCCACCCTGCGCCCCTCTGGGCTCCCTCCAGCCCACATGTGGGAGGGGGCATCTCAGGCAGCGTCCTGTGGTCTCACACGACTGGCACGGTCCCTGGTGAAGTGAGCTGGCAGCCACCACGTGGGGAGCCGGGCAGTGCAGTCAGGGCAGCGACGCCACCAGGCGCAGTGTCCCCAAAGGGCTGCCGTGCTCCGGGCACACGGCGCTTGCACACCGCAAACAACGGGGAGGCACCTGCCTCTGCTCCCCAAGGCAGCAGGGGAGGCTCCAGCCCGGGCGCCTGGGTCAGGGGCCGGGTCAGGCTCCGCCCTCGGCTTCCGGCTTCCCCCGTTCACGCAGGTGGCCCATCCACACGGGGTTAATGCTCAATAACCCCACACTTCCTGTGGACATGCGCTGTTTGCAGTCACTAGTAGCAAACAATCGCAGCTGCTGCCAGTCGCAAGCTAACGGCAGGTCGACCCCGAGTAACCGCACAGCGTAGAATGCTTTCGGAAGGGCTCGTCCGCTCCTGGGCTCACATCTCCATTCTCACTCCACCTGAGTCATTCCGACTTCAGTTCCTACATATGCCAGAGCAACGCAGGGTGGCGGCCCGAGCCGTCTGTCAATCAGTCCGCAGACCACATCCGCAGGGGGCCCGGCAGCCTCGACGGCCGGTCACTGACGCTGGACGTAGCTGCTAGTGACTTCGACCGGACAGCACGACAGAGGGCGAGCAACACGGCCAGTGGGGAAGGAAAATTCCCCGCTGCAAGGCCACGTGCACGCACACACGCTTATGCTTCCGGGGCCAAAATAAACGCCTGCAAGGGCCGAGCAGCCACCAGTCCATCACCACAGAAGGACCTGCACCCCACAGTCCCCAAAACAAGGCAGAGTCTGCGGACGGGGCGCCACAGGTCAGGACAGAGGACGACTTTGCTTTCAAGGCAATCCCTAGATCCCGTGTTGCCGGCACAGCCCGGGCTCCCGGCAGAGAGGCGGGTCCGCCACCTGGCGAACCCCAACGCCCGCTCCTGAGAACCTTCCCTCCCCGCTCCCTGCCTGAGCCCTCAGGGCTCACACAGCAGTGAAGCGAGTGGTTTCAAACTCCAAGGCCACCTTGAAGGTGACCCCTTTGCCCAACGCTCAGGGTCATTAACCTGGCCAAAGTTCTAATTTCCACTGCCCTTTTCTGAGTCAGAATATAGAAGAAGAAGCCTCGGGGGTGGGCAGATAAGAGGCAAGCGCCTTCTTCGGCCCTTTCCCAGGCGTCTGGGTCCACGGGGGTCACAGGGAGCGGGACAGAGGTGTGTTGGCACCTCTCTGACCGCTGGCTCCGGGGCTGTCGCGTTAGAAGGAGGGATGCACAGGACTTGCTTTACGCATTCCATCTGAGCTGAGAAATGAGTGTTTTCACTGCACGTCATGGCAGAAGACGGGAATGCTCACTTTATATAGATCGTGTTATGCAGACGTGGTCACAACGGAACAGGATGAAGGATCTTATGACCAAGTGAAAATAGCAATGGAATTTTCCTTGGACAACATTCCAAAGTTTATAGTGAGAGTAGAGAACTTTCTAAAGCTAGGTACGACCACTTCCTCTCCTCGCCCTGCACCCCACACGCGGCGCAGAGGGGCCTGCTTCGTGTGGAGTTCTGCCTGCAGTAGGAGCAGGCCCAGGGAAGGCAGGCATCTTGGGTGCCCCGCGGAGCCCACAGTCTTGCCCCCCAGTGACCACTTTCGCCTCAAATCTGCATGGCGCTGCAGGCTCGGCGCGGGTCGGGTGGGGCCACGGCCCTGCTCTTGTGCACGCGTTAGGGCAGAGCGAGGGAAGGCAGGTCTTTGAACTTGACGCATGGCGGGGGGCTGAGCTGTGTTTCTCGAGGCACGCTGACTGTGTCACAGGACTTCTTTCCACTTCTGGCTGTGCTTCTGCAGCCTCGGGGCCGGATCTGTGTAGACAGCCCTGCTGCGTCTGCCAGGCAGGCTCTCTGCGGCAGTGCTAATTCTGTGCTTAGGAATTTCTGTGTCACCAACCACAACCTCTTTCTAGTTTCCACGTTTATTTTTCGCGAGACTCTTTTGGCAATCTCATTTGCTTATGGAGCTTTCTGAAAGGCCTCAGCAGAGAACGTTTTCAGCTTAGGCAACTTAATCTCGGTGAACTTCAACTTCATCTTCTATCGAATAGGGATGGGAGAGCTTGAAGCAGACGTCTGCACAGCTCCTCACAATAACCAACGCAGAAGTCACCGAATCCAGGACACATCCTAACATGAGTATTTCAGGAGGATGCAATCCGAAAGTTGGTAGATGTGAGAAAGTATTCAGCGTCATGCCTTTTAGTCCCTTGTAAAACGTTCAGGCAGTTCACGGAAATCACGCGCCTGACGCGGTGCAGGCGTGCGTGCCAAGAAGCACCTGCTCGGTGCGCGGCTCCCGGTGTTATTCTTGTCTCTTCTCAGCAAGTTCATGGTCACACAAGCTCCCAGAATAAGCCACTCATGTCGTCCTTGAAGGCTGCGAACCAGGCAAACAGGGCCCTGAGTTTAAACCCCAGTAACTGTAATCGCCGTAATTCCCCAGGGCCGAGGCGGGTCCCTCGGGCTGCAGGGCTGCACGGCTCAGGGCACACTCACGCTCAGGGCACACTCACGGTGACGCAGCAGCTCGGTGAGGAGACACTTCTCAGACTCTGCACCCCCCGCACGTAGCGTGCCGGAGGGCTGCTGGCTGGTGACGGCCTGCTCACACTCTGCTCCTGGGAGGGGACCGGGAAGCCGCATGAGCAGCTTTGTTCGGGCACAGGGCAGCATGGGCCGCTGCCCAGAGTGAAGCAGCCCCTTTCGCTGGCCAGGCCTCTCCCAGCAGCTGCGGAGTGGCGCCTGCAGGCTTGGTGTGGGAGGGGGAGGGAGAAGTGGCAGAACCCAGGCCACGCGGGGCCCTGGAACGTGACGAACAGGCAGAGCTGAGATCATGACGCTTGGGCCGGAGGAGGGTGTGTGGCTGTACCGAGCCAGGCACAGGTGAAAAAGTCCCCAGTAACCAACCAACACAAGAAGCCCGGCGGCTCACAGGAAGTGCTGTCAATCTGGTGACCCCAGTCCCGTCAGTCCCCGCCCCTCCCCCCAACTCCCTGGGACCCTGTCCGGCCTCAGGGGCATTGTTCTGTGGCAGGAGGTCCAGGCTCCCACGTCTGGGCACTCGGCGAGAGAAAGGAAAATGAGGCAGCCCCCCCTCCCCGGAGCAGGGTCTTTGGGGACAGAGACATGGCAGTAAAGGTCTGAGGAGCAGCGACGAGACAACACGACCCAGGGTGGACCCCACGTTAAATATAGCATTCGCTCGACTCCATTTTCCTTCCAGTCGCTAGAAGAGGGGACGGCCGCCGAGGGGGCGGGGGACACTGCGCGCGCGCGGTCCAGGCTGAGGAGCTGGGGCGGCAGGTCCGCGTCCGCTGCGACCTCTGTGTCCGGGTCCGAGCGGGCGCGGGTCAGCTCCCCGCATCTGCGGAGGGCCGGGCCGCCCACAGTGCAGGCTCGGGTCTGTCGCCGTGACGCAGCCCGGCCACCGCAGCGTGAGAGCCGCTGTGGGCGGCGCGCGCCAGCGAGCGTGGCTGCTCCCACAAGACCTCACTCACAGCAACGGGCGACGGCCAGACGTGGGCCGCGGCCAGTGTCCGCCGACTTCCGCGCCGTGGCGCTGGAAACAGTGACCGCACTTACGCGAGGGACGGCCGGGGCTGAGTCGCAGGTGTGTGGCTTCCAGACGGACAGGTGTAGCACTCACCCGCACGTCCGGAAAGCGCCTGCCGAGAGTCTCCTAAGTGGGGGGCACTGTGCCAGACAAGGGGGTACACACACCAAATAAGCTCGGCCCACGTCTGAAGAGTCCACAGCTCACTGTCCCAGCCCACGCATAATCGTTCTTCGGTTACATACGGCCGTCGGGATTCTGCTTGGGAACTGCATATGCACGCGTGTGTGTGTGCTAAACACATAGCTGTACCTTAGGTGTGTAACACACACATGACAGCAAGTCTTCAAAACATGAAGAAGTTCTTGATCTCCCCGCGGCAGTAATAAGAGGCCATCACGGCATGTGTTTGTGTGACATGACCTGCTTCCACCTAGACACCGATGCTGGGTGGAAATTAGACACTGGCTTTACCTCGTGTCCTCCTTCTGACAAAGCTTCCGCATCAGGCCCGCTTCAGAAGGACCTCACGGTGGATGTGAAATCTCCCTAATTATCCATGCCCAAACAGAACACATGCTGCATCACGACCACAGGGGAAGCGTAAGGGGGCAGGTCAATCTGTTTATGTCACAGAGCAGAGAGAAGCGACGTGGACAGTCGTGTGCCCCTGCAGCGGCCAGGGCGTACACACGGGCGCCCCAAGGTCTCAGTGTGAGATTCTGACTGTGACCTCCCCGGGGACCCCTCCGGGAGCCGGGAGCAAAGCTGGGCATGTGACCTCCCCGGGGACCCCTCCGGGAGCCGGGAGCAAAGCTGGGCAGTTAGGTGACCCCACCTCAGTACAGCTGGGCACGATGCAAGGGCTGCCTGGGTGGCTCCTGCCCAAACTGCCCACTGAACCGAGGCCAGGGTCTTCCACCTGGTCAGCCGGAGCGGCCAAATGCCAAGTGGGGAGGCGGGTAGCATTAGCCGCTCGCCAGCCTCTGCAGGCCTGCAGCAGATCCTCGGGGTCCTCTCTGTGAGGCCGGGCACCGCCCTGCAAGGCGCCCGGCACGGTGAGTTCACGAAGCAGCCACTGCGAGCAGCCGGGCAGGGAGAGCAGGAGCGGAAAGAGCCTCGTCCCGCCTCGTCCCTGCCGCCCGCACGCCTGCCCCTTCCCGCCCGCCCCCTGTTGGAACACGCAGCCCTTCATTTCCTAATGTCCTTGACACTTCAGTTTCGGTGTCACCCTGCACGTTCGGTGTAACCCAGAACACCGGAAAACGTCCCAGCCGGCAGACTGAGGTCCCCCTGCGCCGCACTCTGCGTACCATCTTCCGGGACGGGGTCGAGGAGGGGAGCGGAGAGGAATGAGGGACCCGGGCTCGGCTCAGCCGGCCTTGAGACGGCAGTGGTGCCGGCCCCTCCCTGCCCAGCCGTGCCCGGGGGGCTGTTAGCCTCTCCGGACCTCGGCTTCCTAGTCTGTGGACGAGCGAAGTTTACTGGCTCTTGAGCATCTCTCGGAGGTTAAATGAAAATCAGAAGGCAAGGCTCTCCATCACCTGTGCGCCCAGGCAGAGCCACCTCCCTCCAGGTTATGTTGTCACTGAGAAGCCACCCTCCAGGGCCTGGCCTGCAGGGAGGTACCTGCAGGTACCAAGCTAGGGAGCAAGCCGGAACACCTCCGGAGATGTTTTCTCGCGTTATGATACAGGCCGGTTACTTCCGAGGATCAGGAGAGCTTGGGGATCACTGAATAGCGCCACCAAGCTTTGTACTCATTTCCAGAGAAATGTCCAAGGCAAGCTGGTTCGGTGTCACAGACAGGGCTGTCGATGAAGACCCAGGAAACACGGGGTCACGCCTAGCTCATCCTCGCCTCGCCTCTGTGAGCTACATGATCCCAGGTTAGAGGGAGCAGTCCACATGAGAATAGGGACTTCAATGAGAATAGGCTCCTTTGTGCTCCGAAGACAAATTTTCAGAGATGTCTAAGAGCATCGTAATGTCATTCACTGCCTTAAAGGACTCATAAGAGTTTACGGAGAGGCAGAGAGGGGACAAAGGCGACGTGACCTCTCTGCAGACGTCCATCAGCAACTGCGTGCAGCGACCCCACGGTTACCTTCTTTTTTCTCCTCTTGACACTTCCTCCATCCCTTGTCCCTTCCGCTACCTCATATACTGGATGGAGTTGGCCTCTCTCCCCTTCTTCTCCTTTTCTTCTTGCAACTGATGACTTTTATGTATTGGTGATAAAATAATTTCTGAAGTCCGAACATAAGTGGTCACATTTTCTGATTGTGAAATGGAAGCTCACATTATATTCTCTCTAGTATTTTCTTCTTTTAACGCACGGAGCTACGGTAAATCTTCTCTACAGCTTATATTTATACAACTTTGTAAATGCTATTTTTAAGTTCTTGAAAAATAATAGCCTTTCCATCTATAATGTGAAAAATGAAGCAAATATATTTCTAAGAATATAAAGCATATTCCAAATTCTTGCTTTAGGCTTCATGTAGGTATCACACATACTTGAAAATGTAATTTAAATAATCGTCCTGTGCAGAATGTCAAAATAGATTTCAAATACATCCCCAGCCTTTTAAGTTGGTAGGTGAATAAAAGCCTCGCCACTGAGCCACTAGGCAATTCAGACACCCATTTGCAGATAAAATGAGCAATTCAAGGCATGACATGAACGTTTATGGAATTTATGGATTCATGTCCCAGAATTGGGATTTATTTTTTTAAAAAGGATAAAATGCAAGTTCTGGTTTTCAAATACTTTTTTAAATCCCATGCAATTTCTGCTAAGCTATGCAAAAATTGTGTTAGAGCCCCTGCTGGATCTGAGGGAGAGTTCCAATGACATGATTTCTCTGGGCAGAACGCCTACAAAACCATCGATTTTGAGCACCTCCGATATGCCAGCCATTCCGCTTTGTCTTAATCTAATCCTCAAAATCACAGTGCAACACGGGAATTATCTCCACAGGGAAATGAGAGCTCGGAAGTGCTAAGTAACATCCACCCAAATCGAAAGGCTGGTGAGACAAGGCAAAGACAGAATTCACATCTAGACCTATGAGGCTGAACATCCATTCTCTCCCTTCTCTGGAAATGGGCAAGCTGGCGTGTCTGCAGAGAATTAAAAGGCAGGCACTTCTGTTGTGACTGCAAACCTCTGTCCTTCCTCCTTCTGGAAGGGGCTGAGAGGCTCCAGCACCCGGACCCGGGAAGGTCCCTAAGAATTCATGTTCTGGAGAAAGCAAACTTCCGGTGGTCGAGACAGCAAAAAACACCACTCGGAGAGATTCCAGAAATAGAGCGTGATTTTAAGGATTCGTAACCAGCAGGAGGAATATCCCCTCTGTGAGGTAGTTTCATAAAAATCGAGGCCATCAGTCTTGAGGTTCAGGGACCCGCCAGGGCCCACCCGCCCTGTCTGCAGCGCGAGGGGCTCATCCAGAGGCCACCGTGTGCCCATCTGACTCTAACTTCTTCAAATGCAACCACACGTTGAAAGTTTCCCCTGCGATGTAAAAATAGGCAGGCATGTATTTGAAAGGCCGTATCTTAAAGGGCATTTGTGAGAATTGACTTCCTAGGTAAAGATGATCTAAGAAGGGGCATGTTTTGACTACAAATGGAGTAAAGTTTTTCTATGAAGATTTCCTTGGTTACAGCAATAGGCGATCAACCCAGATAAAAGTCTCATAACTGGACACACGAAATTTTATAAGTGATGACACCAAAATTTAAAGGTGTTTGTTTACAGTCAGCTAGGAGAGCTCTCAAACATTTGTTTAAAAGTCAGCCTTTTGAAAGGAAGCACAAAAGCTTCCCGAAGAGTTAAGTTCTGATTTAAATTTGTTAACTAAACTGCTCTAAAAAAGGAACATCAAAAGAAATGATAAATCAAAGATAAAAGCCTCTGTGGATATTTACCATGGGAACCAGTGGTGAAGGCACATTAATACTTTCAAATTAAAAGCTCTGTGAGTTAGACCGCAGGTGACAGTACCAGGGCTGGAGAAAAATGGCACGCCAGAAGGACGATGTGCCGTCAGACGGTATACTCACGTTCCTGTTTTCATTCCAGTTGGGTAGCCAGTGCCACCAAAATTTATTTTCATTAATTTTCAATAAATTACAGCTTAAGCTTCATCTCTCCTCCAGGAAAGAATGACTTCATCAACTCAGCCTCAGCTCGGCCCGAGAAAGTTGCTTTATTAACAACGGCTACTCCCGGTGCCCTCTGGGGCGAGCGCCTTGTCATTGTCATCGTTTCGCAACTGAGAATCCCCTTGAGTTCATGAACGTATGAGAGAAATGATAAGTTTCGCCCCGTTGGTGAAGATAACCAGGCAGTCCACAAACAATATCTTACCCGGTGTTTCTACGTTATTATTTTATGTTACGGAAATATGATTATAGAACACTAAATGCCTGCCCTAAACGTAGGGTTCATCTCTGGGTCTGTCTCTGTCCAAATCCACATGGATTTCTGACAGTAAGAATAACGTCTACGCGATGACCACATTCTGTTTTCTTCACCGTGCGTGGTTCTGTGTCAAGGGAAGCAAGCAGGGAAAGGCGCAGAGCCGTAGGGAGAGGCGAAGACCTTAAGCAGTGCTGGGGGTGAGGCAGCGGGCAGAGGGAGGAAGCAACGGAGGCCAGCTGACTGCTGCATGCTCTCCAGGGCCTGGAGGCCACAGGGGTGACTCTTCAGTCTGGGGCTCTGCTCCAGCATTACCCACCATTGCTGTTTCCCTTTAAGTCTCTGTAATGAAAACAAGCACTAAAAACTTCTCTCGGGGCCAGCGCCACCCCAGAATTACAGTGTCACTACATGAGGACAGCTGCCAGGCCAGTACGAGTTAATCTGTCAACACCGCCTAAGGCATGCCACCAAGTTCATTATTAGCAGGGTGTTTCTCAGTGAAGCTCAGGTTTGCTCCGGGGACAGAGGAGGAGGGGGCCGGGGGAGGTGCGGAGGAGGCCATTTGCTTTCATAACGGGGTTTGGGAAGCGGAAGGAAGTGACGTCCCCCCGCCCCCCGTCTGGGGAACTGAAGATGGGATCGTGGCGATACCCTCAGACAGAGGGTCCTGGCTGATCTGGCTGGGACCATCACGAAACTGACCATCCGCTTTCCACAGGGCGTGCGGATAACCCAGCAGGAAACTCACACGGAGTCTTCATTCATTCACTCATTCACTCATTCTTCATTCTTCCATTTGCTCATTTGTTATACAAAATAAAAAATTTTCTCGAGTAACCGTTATACACTTCAGGCCCCGAAGTGGGTCCTGAACATTCATCAGGGAACGGAGAAAAATCTCCGTCCTCGGCGTGCTGACATTTTAGCGGGCGACGCAGACAGAAAGCAAAATAATAACTCAAGCTAATGGCGTGTTCCAGGGTGATACGTGTCGTGACGTGAAACAGGAAAGGCAGCCAGGTCGCCCAGTTCCTCGGGGTCGTCAGGAGCAGGTCTGTGACGCGGGCGGCAAGCCCTGCTCGGGGCAAGCACGGGACGGCCCTGGGATCGGGGCGATGGATGAAGACGGGTTCACAGCCGCCGAGACGCACCCGGTCACACGGGAGCAGGACACCTAATCGCTTCATCCGTAGCCACTTGGAACGGCCTGTCAGAGCCACGAACAGGGCACTGCGGATTTGCCAGAGGACGTGCGAGCTGCCCAGGAGGGGACAGGACACCGGGCCCGGGTGCGAAGATGCTGGTTTGGGTGCGCACAGCCCCCCCGAGACAGCTGCTTTTCCACGTCGCACAGCTCCACTCCCCTAAAATACAGCTCCATCCCCCTAATACACAAAATGAGCTTTTCTTCTTGGAAATGTACGTATCCTAGGTCGTCGGTGTCTTGCGGGCAAAGCGGACTACGCTGTAGTCACCCAACAACTAACTGCCCCCAGCGAGAGCCGCACACACAGCGGAAGCCAGGAAGCCTCCGATCCACCGTGGACACGAAGCCCAGCGAGAGCCGTTCAGCGGGTCCGGGTCCTGCACATCACAGTCCTTAAGGTCCGTAATCAGAGCGCTGAGCAGAAATGCCCGGGACTGCTGAAGATGACCCTCGTGTGTGCACTAAGGGACTTGATGGTCAGGCTCATTGCTCAAGGGCCAACATCTCACTTCCTGGCTCGGAGACTGACACGTACTATTTTGAGAACGTCACCCTCTGGGTAGGACAAAGAAGAAGAATGACCCGCCTTAACCTACAAAAGGACTGTGCTCTAAAGCATCATTCCGAAGTAATTTGTTTGGACACCTTCCAATAAGCCCAAAGGACGTACAGTGCTGGGCTCCCAGGCTAACTCGCAATTTTTTTTCAGCCATGGGACTCCAAAAATAGGTGTCCCTGATTGGAGTCACCCAGGACAACCATTTCACGTGAGGGACATTTGGAACACACACATTCAAATGCGGGGCGGAAACGAGGAAGCGTCTGATGGACTTCGGTCTCAGCGAGAGCCCCTTCCCCCAAAACAAGTCTGAGATAAATGGAGGAAACCACCAGTACCTGGGGTGGCCTTACTGCCTGGCCTGACGTCCACAGGCAAACGACGAAGACAAGGGAGAAACCGGGGCCATGTAATAAATGCTCGCTGGTTAAAATTCCCTAAACACACAAAAATGATTCAGTGATTTTCATAAAGCAGCCCGAACGCAGGCGCTGCTCCATCATTCAAGGCACTGAACAGACAGCGTGGAAGGGAGGCTTTTTAAAGCCTCATGTCAAGCAAGCTGTTAAATTCCACTGGATCAGAGGTCAAACCAACTCTCATAGATCTCCTGACACAAAGTTACCTTTCCAATTAATTTTATTTTCCATTTGCTCTTTGATTCTTCATCCCATGCATCCACAAACCGCTCCTGCCACCTCTCCTGTGACCGG
This sequence comes from Eidolon dupreanum, assembly GCA_028627145.1. Classification (NCBI taxonomy): domain Eukaryota; kingdom Metazoa; phylum Chordata; class Mammalia; order Chiroptera; family Pteropodidae; genus Eidolon; species Eidolon dupreanum. Next base: position 1,699,570 of record CM053506.1, read on the forward strand.
CACACCGGACGCCAACAGGGCAAACGAAGAAAAATACGAAGCATGCCACGGCAATGCCGAATGATGGGCGTGCTGCTTGGGGAAGCTACTGAGAGCTGGCCAGAGGGCCCTGCAGAGCGGCTCCCGGGGCTGTCCCTGCAGGGGACTGAGACGCTTCAAAACAACCCACTTAGACACCCCTAAGGCGGGGGAAGTCAGGGGTGCCACGAACAGTGGGGGCCGCTGGTACTTTGTGTTCCTCAAAACACAGCTTCAGATAAAACAAATGAACTGTTTTGTCTGCCCAGGGACCCCAGGGCACGAATGAACACGGGATTCACCAGCCTACGATCGCAAGTCAGCCACTGGCGGAAAGACAGCTCCTGTCGGCCCCTGGGAAGAGGAAGCCGGTCACACTGTCACCAGCGAAAGCCGGCACTACCTTGTACTGCCCAGTCAACAGTCTTGGAGTTTGTGAGGAAAATCATCATCGTGTCCTATAAACAAACAACTTGGATGTTCCCCAAATCCTGTCCTATCATAGTGCAAGTGCATAGAACAGATAAACGGTTGAGTTTCTGCGGTACATGGGCAGGTCTGAATTCACGTGAGCTACTGAACAGCTGACACGCTTTCCGGACCTAAGCTGCCAAGTTCCTAGTGAGACCATGGACGTAGGAACAAGCCGAAGCTACTGCCGGGGTGGCCTGAGCACACACAAGGGGGTCACTGAAAACAGCTGACTTTTGACAACTTTTGAAATCTAAAGTCTCCCAACGATACTAGTGGTATCACTTTATGCCTCCAATTAATGTCACTTTGAGACTCTTCAGCGAAAAGGCCCTTTAAGATGCTGACGTACATGCTGGCTCAGTTATCAGGACAGGACAGCTGGAGCAGAGCTGGGCTAGACGGCAGGAGGAAAAATAACGGTTTCTGGCACCCAGTGCGGACGCCGCAAGAGCAAGAGAGATCAAAATTAAGAGAATAAATTAAACAAGTGCATAAAATCACCGCTGAGGCTGAGAGCGGGCGGGGGGACAGTTCCTCTACACCGAGCACCGTCTCTGGCTGGGGGCCCAACGCACACCTCTGAGTCAATTCAAAGTGACAGTCCCCACACCCTCTGTAACTAGTGTCTTCAGGACCACAGTGAAAGGAGCATGCCGTGATGTTAGCGTTATCCCAAATGTCACTGGCTTTTTCTGCAGCTGCTGAAAACCACCAGGCCATTTCAAAGACCAGCAAATCAGCCACAGGGACCCGTGAGCTTTGCGCCCTGCACTGTGAGGCAAAGGGGGGAGCGGGGGACGGGGCCACGGGGGAGCCACGTGTGAGCACCCCGGTGCTCGTCCAGAAAAGGGCGCTTCCCTGACATCTGTAACCGAACACCCCGGAAACGCGGGGAGGGGATTTTCAGTCGGGAATATAAGGTCTTAAGGAGAACAGGAGCTGCCGGGCTGTGGCGGCAGAAACAGTGCATTAAATTCAGGCTAACAACCCGATACCCGTACTGACTATTAAACAGAATTAATTTCCTCCTGCCGAAGCGTTCTTCCC
>CM053506.1:1701608-1721257 GCA_028627145.1 Eidolon dupreanum
TGTGGGAAACGGCCGCTCAGAAGCGAGCTCGGGGCCAAGCGCTGGTAGAATAAGCTGGACAGAGGAAGGTGTGGGGGAAGGGAGGAGGTTGGTCACGTGACACACAGGAACCTGGTCGCAGCTGACAGACCTGGGGTTGGGCGGGCAGTTCAGGAGCCGTGCGCCCTGGGGCCTGACGGTGCCGGCAGATACAAGGGCTGCAGAGGAAGAGTCTGTGTCTGGTCAGGGAAACGGGGAAGGGCACAGCACACGGGCTCTTCAGAGTCCCTCGCCTGACGAAGGCGAAGGGACAGGAGAGGCCGGTGCCAGTCCCACGAGGTGCCCCATGTGGGGAGCGAAGGTGGACAAAGGTCAACACAGACGCAGCCACATTATGATTCCAATTCTGGCTCAACTAGACTGTGTCACAGGCAGTGACAGGCGACACTTGGGGGCAGAATATGGTCATCCGATTAATAAATGAAACGTGCAGAACTCAAAGGTCAAGTCCCAGGTTGCGAAAGCTCGCTGAGACAACACGGCAGGGGGAGGAAAACCCTTTGCCAAATGTTTATGTGACACAAAATATAATGAGGAAAACAAAAGTCATTTTCAACTCGAAACTCGCGATGCATACAAGAGAAGTCTGCATAGTGAAGGTGATAAAATATTGATGATCCATGTTGACAAAAAGCCATTTGTTCACACCATTACTATGTTAAGTGACTGTATAAATGTAAATTTACCCCCAAAGTGTGTATAAGCCAATGCAGATGAAAGCTTTTCTTCTGCCACAGATTTAACAGATTTTGGTTATGTTTGTCCCTGGGTACTAAGTAATATTCAGAAAAAACATACCCACATGTTAAAAATATCGGAGAGGAATGGGTAGGCAAAGGGGCTAGAAGAAACTGTGAAAGCACCCCTAAACTAGTTTCCTGGGGTCACTGCATTGAGAGATATTTAAGGCCTGCTCACAAAAATCTGATCATCAGAACTTTAAGTTTATACAACCTTCCACGATATGCTCCAGAAAAGACTTTATGGTTTTAAGGAGAGGATATTTGCATTCTCCACTCAACCTCCACCCCCTGCCAAAAATCTCTGGTCGCACAGGACTGCAGAACTCACCAGAGAATACAGCTAGGGACAGCAAATCAGCAGGCATGACGACAGCAGTGTGACATTCTACCATAGGGGTCAGCAAATTTTTTCCTCTGAAAAGCCAGAGTAAATATTCCAGGACTTACAAACCAAGAGGCAAAATCAAGGATATTGTATCAGTATTGATATCAATATTTTCACAATTTTTTATCATTAAATTTAAAATTTTATATATGGACACTGAAATGTGAATTTCATTATTTTTCATGTGCTCCAAATACTATTATGATTTTGATTGATTTGAACCGTTTTATAATGTCAAATCCATTCTTAGCTTGCTGGACAAAGTCGGGCCAAGGGTAAGATTTGGCCCAAAGGCCTTAGTTTGCTGACCCCTGCTCCTGGAGGCCAAGAGGTTGTGAGGCAAAAGCAAGCCATCACCTCAGCATCGCAGGTTGGTTTTCCCTCCAAGTTTTTTTTTTTTTAAACACCACAAATTGAAAGCTTCACTGAAACATCCCAAATTCCCTCCGCTTATAACAAAATCAGATTATTTACTTCATCCAGTAGCTTACGTTCACATTCTAAATTTAATTTCAATATCATCCTGAGCGGTAGCTGTTGCAATGTTTGTGTAAACACAGAGACAGGAACGAAACGGGGAACACACATCCATCAGTGTCCATTACGGTGACGAGCACTGGCGTTGGGGAAGCAACTGATTCGAGGCGTCTGCTGGAGAAAGGCCGGCGACCACCAGCCACCACTTGTAATGCTCTCCTGTTCTTATCTTGTAGGCTTTCATATCGGACTGGGCAAGACACAGCTAATTGTGACACATGCAGGAACAGTGCATGTATTATCTATAGGTATGTCAACATTCTCCTCTTCCCGCTTTTTTATTATGAGTGACAAATGATGTTTACCCACAATTGCGAGCATCGTCGGGGGCCATGCTGGGATGATTATGTCAGACAGACAGTAGCGGATGTTACTTGACCGTAATTCAATGCTCCTTTCTAAATACTCAACCCCCAGTGTGTGATCACGGGACAAGGGAGAGCTTGAGCTCATTTACCTTGCGAATGAATCTCTGCGGTTTCAAAAATGGGTATACGTTTGATGACTTGCTCTCTCGGAATTCGATAGCCCTGAGGACTGTACTGTGTATTCTAGAAAAGTTGTGAAGTATAAGTCCCTCGGGTGGTACAGATCAAAGGTGGGAAGCCACTCTGGATATGCTAGGAACAGCACAGGGTGACCCGGCTGCTCCCAGCAAACGTGCACTTTATTTCCTGGGGACTCACGAGGGCTGTGGCCCCTGCAGCTGGCCTTCGTGTTTTTTTTAGTTTGAAGTTAGTTTAGATTCCTCATAGCAATAAGAATACAGCAGAAACTTTAAACGGGCAAAAGTCACGTTAGGGTTTTGGCAGTAATTTAGGATTTTAAGACATGATTACGACCTTTGGAGGTTACACTTTTCTTTCTGGAAATGTAATTCTCACAAACAGACTATGAGAGCAATAAGAGATGTTATGATTGAGTTCATTTTTAAAAATTAAGCCCGAAGAACAATTTTAGTTGATTTGCCAAATTGTGAAAAACAATGCTGACCGCACAGTTACATACCTAAAAATGTGTGAATGAACTCTGATCTCACTCCAAATACACCTTCTAAAAAGATCTCTAGTCTCCACCTTCTAATTAAGAATGTCGAGACAAGAAGAGGGTTTAAAAATAGCAAGAAGCTTGAGACCACACCATCTTGGACCCACGGCACGTCTCTAATCAAGGCGCCCGTCTCAGACGGGGCCCTCGAGGCTCTGAAAGCAGAGTCGTGTCACCTGGTGACTGTGTCGTGCAGAAGAAACTAAGGGGCACACGTGAGCCCTGGGTATCACACGCTATCACGTTCCTTATGGCAAAGTTCTCAGCAGGGTCCACTTCTGCCTCCTCGGGGACATGTGGCAAGGTCTGGAGGGAGACGTTTCGGCTGTCACAGTGGGGGAGGCGCTACTGTCATCTGGTAGGTAGAGGGCAGGGACGCTGCTAGCATCCCATAATGCACAGGGACAGCCCCTGCCACACAACACAGTCACCTGGTCCAAAAGGCCAAGGCTGAGAAAGCCCGTCTTGGTGGAACTGTCAGCAGTTAAGGTCTAGCAGAAGTCACGCGCAAAATGCCCAGGGCCCCCGGCGGCAGGCGGGGGGCAGGGACCCCGCAGCGACTCGTCCCAGAAGTCTGGCCAGTGGGACGTCTCACCGCATTCACGTTGTGGGAGGGAATTCTGAATCAACAGTGAAGAGCAGTAACTGCCATACAGTCACCCGCACTCATGGGCCCACGCGGGAAAGAAGTGAGAATGGAGAGTGCCTGGCATGAGGACATCCTCCCTCCCGGGCCAGCTGTTGTCACGCGTGAGCTCGCGCTCACCCGGCCTCCGAAGGCCGCAGAGAAGTGAGCAGAGGCTTCTGGAGAAGGTCCACAGCCGCTGATGAGCATCAACCCACTCAACGTCTTGTGGGTGACGGAAAAAAGAACGTATTTGAACACTCTCCAGTGTGACTGAAGTAATTTAAATAGATGTGCCTCTAAGTCCAGAAGTAACTTGCATTAAAAGTGATATTAACGGTGATTTGACAAGCCCATGAAGGACAGGAATTCGTCTTTTTCAGGAATTGTCCTTGAACGGTTACTATTTAAAACTGGATCACCCGACACCTGCGGGAATCCCAAACACCAGCCACTGGCTTGCTTCTCAAAGAACCATGTGTCCATCTGCCACCACAGAGATTTGCCAGAACTTAGCAAAGATTCGCCAGGTGGAGGGGATGAGCCATTGTGAGCCCTCAGATTGACCTGGTGGTGTCTGCCGGGGCTGAAGAGAGGTGAGACCCCCCGCAGCCATGCCTCCCCGACCCGCGGCCCCCTAACCAGGAGGGCGGTGCTAGAGAAGAAGCCAAGTTTTCGATCTCTCTTTCAGGAAAAGTATTTTAAAATCTCTGCTGTCAGAGTGATAACAACAGCAACAGTTCCCAGCCCCACCAAACATCTGTCCTAAATAGAAGTGACTCTAGAAGGCTTAACAGAAACATTTCAGCTGGACTCCCATGCCCCGCACCTCACAAACTCAGTCCTCCAATTGCTAACTCAGAGATCTCCATACTACCGCCAAGTCAAACTTACGCAGCTTGTTGAATTCTGTTTCCCAGTTTTCGTATCACTTTATGTTCAATGTAATTAAAAATTAACAGTTACTAACTGGGCAGACAATGTTATATGTCAATAGAGAAGTTAACAGTTACTCTTATAATGGTTACTGAGAGTGGGCAGGAGTTTTCTGAGCTATTTAGATGTAAGAGGAATGAAAACTCACTTCTGGTCAACCAGCTGAAAAACGAGCCAAAAGGGAGATAGGTCACACAGACTGAAACGTGTTACTCTAATTTGAACCATCCAAATTGAGATCTTTCGTGTACCTGGTTTCGGGCTATGCCAGTCTTTTGGGGGGAGGCCCAGATGTTCGCTGTGCATGTGGGGACCCCCACTGGACTTCCAAGGTGGCTTCCATTTGCCACGCACATTTTCCTTGGACGCAGAACAGCCTTGTGCTGGAATCTGACTCAAGAGTCTTTCTGGATGCCGATTTGCCCCTGCGTTTTTCACACTCAATTTGCGGCCCGCTACTCTTCTAAAGCATCCCACTCACAGAGAAGTCCCGCCTGCCTCTGTTACGTGGCATCTGCTCATGTAACATTCAGAGAGGTCATATCACTTCAATGATGGGAGCAAATGGCATAAACCAACCCAAACACACCACCCTCTCGGTGAGCGTGCCATCTGAGGGTAGGGAGAGAGGGACACGAGTCAGACACAGAGAAGCCTGTTGGCCAGGGCCTTGTGTGGGCGTCAGTTACGTCTCGGGGGGACAGGGAGGTGGTGGTGAATCTAATGCTTCGGACAAGGAGACTGTTACGACGCTACACGGATGCCGAAGACGGATGTAAGAGGATGAAAGGCAACTCACATCGCATGAGTCTTTCCCGATGCTCGGCGACTGATGATACGCCTCGGGGTTCCCGGGGCCAAACAGAAACGGGAGCAAGTGGGGGTTCAGCCTGGTGACGTCCCAGCTTTCCCTCGCTCCTGCGATTCGATCCTCAAGTGCCAAATGCGTCTTGAGGAGCAGAGGCTTCTTTGGTGACAGAACTCGGCAGGCCCCAGGCAGGAGGAATCAGTGGTTCGGGTGACCTGCAGCAGTGCCCGTGGGCAGCCACCGCAGCTCAGAGTCCAGAGCCGAGCAAGCCGGCGAGTGCACATTCCAAAGGCTTTGTGATCCAAGTCTGTTTCTTCTCATCGAGGGAACTTGAATTGCATGTGGAGGGTCCCATTTGAAAGCATGAGCTTAGCTCAAGGTCAGGGTCACGGAGTGGCTTGGGTACCAAGGCTTGTTTCCTAGGCTTCGGGAATGTTCCTATGAGTCCCCGCATCACCCTCTCTGCCACTATTCTTGGTCCTTCCCATGGGATGCCTGGAGCACTTTGGGACTGAATAGGTTAAAGGAGTTTCAAAATAAATTTTAAAACGCCGAAGGGCTGTGGCCGGCCCGAGACTGGAAGAACACCAGGGGCCACCGTAGCTGCCACATCCGCATGTGGCAATCTGTCGTATCCGTGTGCTGGCAACAGAGCCCTGGAAGTCGAAGAACTCGGCCCGCCTGACTTGCATTTACACAGCACTTTTCACTCTAAACCCAATTATCCTCTCCGTGCGGCGGAAAAATCCTCCACATTCCCAGTAACGCTCGGTGCAGGGCATGCAAACGAGGCCGAGGTCAAGACCCAGCTGCCGGGGGTCTGTCAACACGGCCCCGTAATAAACATGCACCTCTGCACGGCTGGCGGGATGCATTTCTCTGTAAAAAAATCAGTCTGTCATGGAAATATGCATGACTTGGGAAAGACATCAAAAGGACAGAAGGTCTTGAAGCAGTTTGGGGGCAGGGCTGCCCGTGCCACAAGCAGCAGGTTGGAAAGATGCTCAGATACCGGGTGCTGCAGAGGACGGGCTGAAGCCCTGCTCGCTGCCCGGCGGGTGCCCATCGAATCCCTGAGGCAGGATCGCACTGAGGCCCCGGCCGGTCCCTGCCCGTTCTGAGATCTCGGGAGTCGGAGATTTACACGCAGAGGAACGTGCGGACAGTCAGGTTGTCCCAGGAGAAGAGCATCGGCCTCCATCTGCCAAACGGCTGCTCTGGACGGTGAAAGGACCGTCGTGCTCACCGGCCCCCGGAGACCCTGAGCGTCACGTGTGGCATTTTCCGTAACTGGGAACTGTGGAATTCTAGTCCCAGGCCATATCCGCGTGAAGAAAGATAAAAAGAGATGCAAGTTTCAGTTTTCCCTAGTAAAACCTCTCTGGATTATCATCCGCATTTCCTGTCAAAAGACGCTGTAATTATTTCAGAAAATGTCTGAAGGATAAATTACTAATATAATCTTTGCTCATTAGCAGCTGAAATCTTTCGTGCCCAGCCTATCTTGGTAATTCTCTCCTCAGATGAATCTGATGAGTCACGTGTTTTTTTTTGTTGTTGTTGTTGTTGTTCAGATTTTGGTTCAGAAAGAAGCAATGAGACATCTCACTGACAAACCAGCATTTTCCTCCCTTACGGAAGTGGTTAATTTGTAAAATAATACAACAAAATCGCTTGAATTCAGAACTGTACATTTTTATGAGAATGGCATGTGCTAGCCTCAACTCAGAAAGGAATGAAAGCAAGCTCCAACAGATAATGATGATGCTGATTCAGATTATAATCAAATAGGCTCTTTACCAGAATTTAAAATTTCCCTGTGAAGTGTTAGGATTCTTACCACTAGTTACAAGGCCTGAAGAGACTGTACCCTCCAGGAGGACACGGGCCACACCTGCTTCGTTTCTGTATCACCAAGGCCGCCACACAGCTGGCCTCACGTGACACTAATTATGCAGAGGGTCCGTGAGGGGGCTGGGAACTTTGACGGATGCCTAGCCCTTTGTTTTCAACACCACGGAGAGAGGGAGCTTCCAGAACGCCCTGTGGTCTCTGTCATATTTCCATCACTTGACAGGACCCACTGATGGAGAAGCAGAGTCAGGATTCTGAACAACCATTCTGGTAAAATAGCCACCCCCTTCCCATTTGATGCTCTGTGTGCATTTCTTCAGCAAGCATTTGTCATGGGCCTCCGAGATGACGGGCTCTTCACTAGACACCGGGAGATGGGAAGGAATTTGCAATCTGGCTGAAGACAACCCCCAACACACCCCCTGCCAAAGGACGCCGTACAATACAGCCCTGACAGCAAGGACCCTCTGTGCCAGAGGTGCTGGCCACGAACTCAGTGACGAAAGGCACAAGAAGAGCTGAAGGAAGCTGGGATGATGGGCCTATGGCACAGGTGACTCAGAAGGGACAGGAGCATGGTGAAGGGGTGTCACGTCGGGGAGGGTTTAGGGATGTTCTACAGAGCCCCCCCCCCTCAGGCTAGTGTTGGGGACAACTGGCAGCAACGCGGAGAGACAACTAAAACAGCTCTGCTCATCTTCACGGAAGCTGGAGAACATTCCAATACATTGCAGCACATTGCAGTCTTTGCTTATCAAGTAGGAAGTTCCTAAATTCTGCAAGTTCCTCTCCAAAGTAATTAGAGGGTTTCAAAAAAGATGAGTAAGATACCCGAATGTTATGAGCATGAACGAGGAATTCGCAGAATTAATGAGCTTCATTTTCTCAAATCGTCCCTGCTTATTCGCCATATAACCAACAAGGGCACAAAATACAAGGCTGCAAAGATGGCGGACGAAAACGTGTGTGCAAGGTTCTCTGAGGCTGAGGTCTCGCAGAAAGGGACCCGGCAAGGGTGGCACGCCCCCACGATGGCCCCAGGACGCAGGCCTCGCGGCTCACGAAGCCTGTCAACGGAGGTGATGGCGCCAGTCCAGCCTGTCCAGAGTGGCCTCTCCGCGGCTCTTGCGATTTAGTGACTCTCTTAGTGGGACTGTCCTTCCCAGGCCTGCCTCAGCTACCAACACTTGTGCGGATCCAGTTCTTTCACAGGGACTGACGGGGAGGAAACCAGCCTTCCGTCTCATACTTAGCGCTCTGCTCGTAGGATTTACCATGAGTGCTGGGATGGGAGCGAGACGACGGATAGGGTTCCCTGGATGACGCCCTGGGCAGCGCTGCTCTGGCGCAAGGGAAAATTTTATCTTTTCAATAAGGTAAATTAAAAGCCAGAAAAAAAAGAATGAACAGACCTGAAAATTCTCCTTGAAAATTCCCAAAGCCAATAATTCAGATTTTTTCTATTCCATTAGAATTCTAAAAATATGACATTTCTTTTCCCCAATGTGTAAGCATTAAGTTTAGTAACCTTTTAGTACCCTGAAGTAACATCTTGATTTTAATACATAACCCTGAGACTGACTTGATGCTAGTAAACTGACCACAGCTGTGAAACTGACAGGTGGCCCCTCATGTCACCCTATTATTTGTGAAGCCCTCATCAGAGAAGGGCTGCTTATGCTGATCACGCTCCCGAGACCCTCGCCTTCGGTGACGAAGTGAAGGCTCACTCACCACTGTCCAAAGCAGCAGCAAAGCATCACATTGTGGAGTGCATCAGGAAGTCAACGTAGATCACTTTTAAAATGACTATGGACTTTTCTATGGGCTAAATACAGGACCCAGTCCTTCCCACGGCGCCCTGAGTTGGAGACGGTGAAAGCCCTCGGGGGCCGTGGACACCAGGGAACATGGTGGTTCCTAGGGCCACTGGGCTGACCCTTCGCGCCCATCGGTCATCCTGAAAGAACTGCTCTCACGGAAAGGACAAGCTGGGGGTTCTGCGGGTAGTCCGGGGTCCAGACAGGTCACTGATGACAGCAGAGAACACACACAAGAAGCCGATGGCTTTCTGGGCTGTGTGATGAGACTCTCACTGCTTCGTATCAGTGGGGACGCCTCTCCCCTCACAGCAGACTAGAAGGGGGAGCTCTTTAGGGCATGTGGAACTCACGGGTTCCGGGCTGGAGCTCAGAGGGGTGGGCTGCTTTGCACATTAGCTCCAGCACAGGGACCCCACGACGTCTTGTGCCTCTCTGGGCAGAAGAGTGTCCATCTCCAAAGTAAGACAAGCAGATGAGGTGACGGCCAAGACCTTGGCCAACCCCACTCACGTCGCCGGCAAGAGGCACTGCGACCAGTTTTGGACAGTCACGTGTTTTCAGTTACAAGGCACTTCCTGGCCAAACGTCAGAGGCTGCGTGTTCTTCAAAGAGGCCAAAGACAGCGGTGTATTGACAGGCTCCACTCACTAAGTACTCACTCTTTTAATTACAAGGTATGGCCTTTGTGGCTTGCTAGGTCTGTGGCATAAGATATGCTCCTGGTAGTGACTGGCTGATTCCTTCTCTACTTGGTAAATTACCATGGGCAGAGGCTATAAATATGGCCTGAGAATTTCCGATTCATTCTCACAGTTTACAGGAGGCTGGAGCATGGTCCCTGATCCTGGTGCATCTGGCCGGCCCTCAAACCCGGGCACTTAGACAAGGCCCGGATGCCAGATCAGCGTTTGTACTGCAGAGAGAGTCACAGATCAGACGGACGCCAAGGATGGAGCTTTAGTCAAGCATGAAAGGAGAACGACTCCTCTGCAGTGAGAGCTGGGGACCAGCCAGGATGTGGTCACAAAGGCCCTTGTCTAACTGACTGTGGATCCATCAGAGAAAAACCGACAGGGAGGACATCAGACTAACGTTGTTTTTGTTTTGTTTTATAAGTTCCTTGCCATCGCATACCAGAAGAAGGGGATAGGTCTTAAAATCTGGGTATTAATATTACTGAACATCCATCCATTTCCGATAGTAACTCTATAAACTTTGATTATGTATCTACTATGTGAAATAGTGGTGAGGGAAGGATTTAAAGTTATGATGAGTCATTTCTCTATCTAAAGTGTTAAAAGCTAATAATTACAAATTATTAATATTGGAAACTACTGGAATGGCAATTTATATATATACATATATATACACACACACGTCTATATATCTACGTTATTTTTATATGTGTGCATAGCTATATGCCTTTATGTCTGTCTATATATATAAGTGCCACATGTATACTACACATGATATATAACAAACCCACACATACTAGATACGGTGCATCACATACAGGGACCAAGAACCTAGCTTTCCATCCCTTGGAGCATCACTGGCGTTGTCCATGGTGCTGAAACATCACTGGCGTTGTCCATGGTGCTAACACGAAGTTGCCACACTGTAGCTGCTTCCATGGCCACGAAGCCTTGAGCTTCGGAAACGCCGTTTGTCCCATCCAGACCCACACGGTCAGAGCCATCACACACCCCAGTGTGCTGGCTTTCCCAGGCTCGGCCGCATCTCCCCTCCCATGTGGTTGTTCCATGGAGCCCCCCGTGGAGTGGGAGCGCCTCTCCACCATCAGTTCACAGCCCAGGAGGCTCAGACCCCTGAAGGGAACATGGTTTATCCACACTGGCGAGCGGGAGTCAGAGCCACAGTTAGCGCCAGGGGACTCCAGTCCAATCCAAAGAGAATTAGAAACACAGGCCCCTGCTCTGCAGTCCACTGCTCCCCACCGGCTCTGTCTAAGCTGGAGAGGTCGGAGACTTTGGGTTTTCTTCCAGAAATAAGTGCTGGGGAGCTAAATTCACCTGCTTTTAACTCCTAACTGCTGTACACAGGGGACTGGTTTTAAATACCTTTCCTTTAAATTAACTTGAGGAGTCGGCAACAGCTTGTTAACGAAACTGTGACAGGGCTTGAGTATTTATAGGTGCATTAGACAACCAGAATATCAGCCGGAGAGGCTAGGACGCCGCTGCTCTGCAGCATCAAGGGACGTGGCAGGCAGCAGTGTCACTATGAAGCCCAGCAGTGGCTCTGAGAAGAAAACGAGGCTTGGGTCCCAGCTGACGGAGCGGACCGAGATTGAGGTCAGAGTCTTATTTCTTTGGAAAGGTACAGAATGATAATTTTGTAAGAAAGTCCCCATACTTAAAGATTCCATTTTTAAGAGAAATAGACTAACCAAGAAATGAAAGAAACGCCCCATCGCTTTAACCGTCCATCACAATGAGCCGCGTGTGGCAAACGGCTCTGCAGTGGCGCACCTGGTGGGCCAGCCTGAGTTTGCACGGAGCTGTCGACACAGGGCGTTCGGCTCGATGGCTGCTGTCTGGTGGAGGCGGGATGCAGGCCGGACCAGGACAGACAGAAGAGTCAGTAAGAAGAGCTCCCGTGGGTTTCTATCTCGTACGCGAGCCCAGCAGTCCTGGGGTCATCCTGTCTCCCCCAGCTCAGGGTGCAGCCCGTGATGTAACTCGCACTAAAGGAGAACACCCAGCGAAGCCAAGGCCGGCCGGGCTTCAGCCCCTCATGCTCCTGCTTTGACACTCAAGATGTCAGGGCTTTTTCCAGGCGGCTCATCTTCCCGAGATGTAGCACGCAGGATGAGGCGCGTGTCACAGACAGCAGATCGCCCCTGCAGGACGCGGGCAGCACCGCCACCAGCCTCCTGCCTCGTGTGTGGTGCTGGGCTTGAGACCCCAGAGCTGGAAGGAAGTGGTGTAAACCCCCAGCCAAGTCCTAAGAGACAGACAACACGCTTGGAGCGCGCGCACACACACACATCCGTCAGTCTGTGCGGGACCTGCTCTGGGGAAGCATGTCCAAACAGCACGGGGAGACGTGTCGCCTCGGACGGAGCTCAGAGGCAGCCGCATGCGGAAAACAACACCCGGGCCTCCGGCCCAGGCCGCCCTCCGGCCCACGGGGAAAATGAAAGGGAATAAAATGACATTCCCGGGTTCCCTTGAGCAGAGCGCAGGAGCAGCTGGCCTCGAAGCACCGCCGCTGGCCCCATCCCCCTCTCCAAGATCTCACTCCTGACTCTTCTGGAGAAAGGGAAGTGGGGAGTGGCCCTGCAGCACCAAGCTCCAAAAAGACCCTGGGTGTGTTTTGCAGAAAAGCTTCGCGATCGCCTTAAGTTCTGCTGGGCCGGAGCTGGGCCACGGTGCTCCTGGCGTGTGTCCCACGGCGCGGCCTCCGGGAGAAGCCCTATTTGTCTGCGGCACGGAGGGAGGCTCCTTGAGGGAGGAGAGAGGGGACAAGGACGATAGCAGTGACCAAAACTGAGCAGTCCAAGCAGCTGGGATAAAGGCTGAGAGAGAATTTGTCTTTGAAGGCTCCATGGCCATTTGTGAATTCAGCAAATATTACCAAGGCAACTGCCGTGTATCAGGCCCTGCTGTAGGTGCCGGGAACACAAGACAAGCCTCCCTGGTCACACGGCACCTGATACAGAAACGAGTGAAGAATTACCCACGTGAGTGCAGAGAAGGAAGAAAGGGGTGAGGACCAGCATATTTCCGAAGATGGCTGGAGAATGAGGAGGTAACGTGTGCTGGACACAGGGACACGGAGTGGCCGGCTGTGGCATGAGCCAGGGTCGGTGTTCCCGGTGGGGGAGGGGGAAGCAGCCAGGAAGACCGTGGCGATGTCGTCGGTGACAGTGACAGTTCCCACACCGTCTCAGGCAGCACGTAGGGCGCCTGTCCCTAGGGCTGGTGCCACTTGGATCAGTGTGTGAAGCCCTGAGTGGGTCATCACCCCGCCACCAGGCAGCCGCCCCCTGCCGCCCCTGGACCGCTTGCTGAGTTAAACAGGGAGAGGGGGCGTGCACAGAGGCGCCCGAGTGCCCTGGAATGGGCGCAGGGGTCTTGGGTGCCAGCCCTCTGTTCTGACCCGGGCAGCAGGCGCCGCTTCCTTCTGGCGTCAGGACTGAAGGGGCCTCTGCTCTGTGACAGCCAGAGTCAGCCGGACCGTTAACCTTGGGACACTGCCCCCTCCAGTCAGCTGCCTGCTCCTGATTCAGCGGGCGACGGGGCGTGTTCCCTCCCCGGGGAGAAGTGTCACCCAGCAGGATGCAGGGCACCGAGCGATGCACGTTCTCCCACCTCACACCCAGGGCACGCCACTTCACAGTGTGCGGCTGACGCACGGCAACGTGCGAGCTACAGAAGGGAGGGAGGCGCGTGGCACGAGGTCACATGGCTGGCCCCGCTGCAGGCATTTCCTGTCCTGTCGGGCGATCGCTGCCGCCCGCACTAACCATGGCGACCCCGCTCCCGGCTGCAGCAACGGGGGTGCGTGAACAGGAAGCAGCTCGACAGATAAAGGCGCATCCTTCTGTTAACAAGGACTCAGATGAGATCGCTCTGTGGTTACATGGTTCCGCGGGGTGACGCATTGGTTAATGACAGAATTCCCAGTGTAGCTGCTTAATGGGAATTCAATAATTACAGGTGCCCGGAATTGTGGTGTTAGGAAATGTGAGAACCGCCCTCCGATCTCATCCTCACGACCTGTCTGGGCTGCGGAAGGGCTTGTGATGTGCAGGCCTGCCTTCAGGAGTCACCGGGCACCTTGATAAAACCACTCCGTTGCTCCTGCTGGCGGGGATAACCCCCCGCAAGGTCCTTGTTTTCCTAGTTAAATATCTGAGCTGAGGAATTCTTTTACAGGCATCTCGATCACTGTGAGCTCATTTCCATCACAAAATTGGTGGTCGACACAGAAATAGGGACAGCAAAATATGTGAATTGCATCTCAGCGTTTAGAAGACGCTTCGCTGACTATGTTTTTGGGTGGTGGGGGGAATCCTTACCTAACTCAGTGAGATAGTCGGGGTGGTAATTATTTCATCACTGAAGTGAAGGAAACTGAGCTTAAAAGAGGACTGGCTTTATCTGAGCCCCGCCCCCACCCCTACCCGGACATGGAGGGAAGAAGACAGGACGGAAGCCTCGTTCTCTCTCTGCCCCACGTGACAGCACTGAGGGGCTGTGTTCACAAGTGCAGCTCGTCCCGAGGTTTACCCTTCTCGCAACTCTCCTTCAGGGGAACGATGCCTCCGTTATCACGTGGTCTAGGTTAGCAAGACGTGAAGGTCATAGGCTTTCCCCCTGCTCCCTGAGCACTGTGGCTAACTCAAAGGGGCCCTTTAAAAGGCTTGTTTGGGGAGCAGGGGGCAACTGGCCGTAAACTTCCCCAACGAAATTTCTATTTTTTTCCGTATTATAGTCTTTGACAATAAACAAAATGGAACAGGGGATTTAAAACATAAAATGGTCCATTAGATGGGTCTTGAACCTGTTTTTAGAACTCCAGATAACACAGCTTTGCTGTTTTGTCTTTCCAAAATGTCAGAATTTGTCTAGGATTAATGGTTCTCTAAATCAATAGGATTTCGTGCTTATAAATGGTTTGCAGTTCTACTGGATGTACAATGTTATGAGTTCATATACTATTATCACCACTGAGCTTTTACTAAAATCTACTGACATTTAGTCTGGCGTTCAGATCAGATGTAGGAGAGGCACAGAGCAGAATTCTCGGGAAGCCTGGCACGATGCAGCATCCGGATTCAAGTAACAGGGGACAGGGAAGGTAAGAAGGGAGGAAGGGCTCATCGATGCCAGGACTGTTACAGAAAAATGACACTGGGCCAGGGGGTCCTGTCCCCATGCCAAGGGGACCCATTAAGTCTTAGTTAAGGTTAGGAGACCAACGACAGTCCTTGCAAAGCCGAGGAGAGAAGAGAGGACTCTAGGTGAGCTGCAGCATTCTCTGAGGAAACTTCATAAGAAACAACATCTACTTAAAAGATCGTTTTTCATCCTGTCATTCTAACACAAACATTTATCACCACCGGCGTGGGTGCCCCCACGTGGCTGCACATCTGCACGCTACGGCTTCAGCGACCTAATTACAATTTGGGGTTAGAGTCACCAAACGCTATCTATGTTTTTGCCTGGAAACTGTCTTTGATAACAACTGAGTAACGTCCAATGGTGTTGACTTGATAAACAGACTGTTTTCCCCAATGCTGGATATTTTGGTTCTTACGAGTTTTCCGGGCAGATGAGATTTTACAAGGAGAACGTAAGCCAAGGCCATTTCATTCCACAGCTGCCTCGGGTAAGATAAATGGGCTTCTCTGACCTTGAGAAAAGTCCCCCAGGAACAGACTTTCCCACACCTGGCATATATGTGCTCAGATGCGCCCTGAACCCTCACATGTTTGGTTATCCATTTATTCCATGAAGCACATGTGTGCAGTCTACAGACAAGCAAAAGGGCTGCTCGTATGTCACATTTTCATCTCAACGAACACATTACAGTTGCGCGCCACGTAATGACGGGGATGCATTCTGAGACCTGCGCTGTTGGGCTATTTCGTCATCGAGCAAACATCACAGCGACTTACACAAACCTACCGGGTCTAGCCTGCTGCACACCCAGGCTGCACGGGACGGCCGCCGCTCCCAGCCACAAGCCTGGACAGCGCGTCACTGCGCAAAACGAGATCAGATCGAGCCCAGGAGCAAATGACGGGACGGGAGACGCGGCGAGCGCGGGACGCGTGGGGCGGCTGCCGATTCACGCGGCTTCTTTTGTAAGCAGCAAGAGTCCACTCCAAAGCAACGACGAGGAGTGTCGCTGAGTGAGCGCGCGAGCCCGTCCGGCGTTGGCTGTGGCCGTCCTCAGAGGCCACTGCCTCCCCCACACGCGCACGCAGGCGGTGTGCACATTCACAAACGCCAGCACCACCGCGCACACGAGGTTAACCCGTCGTGCTACGTTACGCCGCCCGTGACGTCGCTAGGCGGCGGGAATGTTCAGCTCCATCCTCACCTTGCGGGCTGCCGTCGCGCATGTGGCCCGCCGATGACTGAAATGTCACTGCGTGGTGCTTGGCTGGACATACTGTGTTTACTAACAACATTTCAGAGGTTTGTAAAGAAAACCAACAAGTTATTTTTCAAAAAAAATAAACCTATCTGAAAGACAGCTGGCACTGAACAGCACGGGTTTGAACTGAGTGGGTCCGCTTATACGAGAATTTTTTTGAATAAATACCATGAATATATTTTCTTACTTATGGTCTTCTTAACATTTTCTTTTCTCTGGCTTAATTTGTTGTAAAACTGCAGTATATGATATGTATAACCTAGAACATATGTGTGAGGCAACAGTTCATGTTATCAGCAGGGCTTCTGGTCAACAGTCGGCCACTCGTAGCTAAGTTTTGGGGGAGTGAGAGGTCATGCACAGATGGGATGGGGGGCAGGCGTCCCCGACCTCACGCTGGTCAAAGATCACAGCAGCAGAGCTAAAATAGCCAACTGCTTAATACTGGGCCATAAAATGACATCATAAACACAGCACGAATGATG
This sequence comes from Eidolon dupreanum, assembly GCA_028627145.1. Taxonomy (NCBI): domain Eukaryota; kingdom Metazoa; phylum Chordata; class Mammalia; order Chiroptera; family Pteropodidae; genus Eidolon; species Eidolon dupreanum. Next base: position 1,718,025 of record CM053506.1, read on the forward strand.
ATGACCCCGGTAGAGCGTCACCAAGTTTGGCTGTCACTAAGGGGATCTTTATATAGGAAAGACCGAGCACTCAATACCTTTCCTCTTTTCTTCCTAGTGTGGAGCTAGATTTTAAGCAGCAAGAAGACAAACTCCAGCCAGTGCTGAGGAATCTCCATCCTTTCGAGGAAACTCAGGTTGCACCTTCGCCTTACTCTCCGGAGTCTTACTCCTCAACTCCCAAGCAAAAATCCAAAACTGAATCTAAAAAGCACGGAAGATGGAAACTCTGGTTTCTTTGAAACTCGTGGTGTTTGGAGTCTTCAGGCCGCCTTTAAAACCCACTGGAGTTAAGTAAACCCTTTTCCAAAATGAACAGGATCAAATGAACTGTGGCTGACTGGGTGCCACCCAGTTCCCACCCTGCTTACCAAAAAGGCCTTCGCACCAACGGATAATTAACAGAAGCAAGGGATTCCGTGTCACGGCTTGCCAGCTGTTCCTTGCTGTCCGCGGATGTGGGATGGAAAATCCAGAATGAAACTTACGTAGTCAAAGATGACAAGTGAAGATTCTACCCCCACCCCAGATCGGCAAGTATTATGTCATCAGCCTGCAGAACGGCAGGCTGTCTCTCTCTGTACACAGCTAAAACTCATAATTATTTTCAAGCCTTTATGTTTTTTTAAACAATGAGAAGAAAAAGCAAGCCTTATGTTTGCAAAGGACTTCATTTTTACTTTTCTTTTTGCAAATAAGCAGGGGGCGAGTGCAATTTTCAGCACATCAAATTCTGGAGAAAGCACAATTTTTTTTCAAGTGGTCAGAGACCATGAATAATCTCTAAAATGTGACTATATGTATATTTGCCTTCACGTGCTGTAGCGCTAAGCCAAGTGACCACATCTCGGTGTCACATTGACACCTCAAATTTAGCATTCTCCATATCTCCAGACATGTGACATGTTTACTGCTCATTTTCCAAATGGCCAGCAGCCGGGAGTCACCCCAAAGTTAGGACATGCCTTTACTCAATGCGAGTTGACAGGGTCAGAGCTACTAGACATTAAGCTTTCTTAGATCTCATTTTTAATCTTTTGGTACCCAAAGGCCAAATGACAAATTCCGGCAAGAATCTGAAAACACATAGAAGAGATCCACAGTGGATAATACAGTCACCAACAAATCACAGGTGTACACACTCTGACATGGGAGAGAATTTCCGTGGATCAGTCTTTGAGACATTGTTCACCTCGGAAGTGCAGGCGGATGTCACATACAACGCGTCATGCTTTGTAACAAGTGTGGAAACCCTGATCATCTCAAAGAAAGACTGCGTGTTTAGTTTAGCTGCTACTACCAGTCAAACTTAGTACAATTACGTTTAACCTATTAGTAAGTCGTACTAAATGAATACCTAGGGGAAAGCTGTGAATCAAAAGTTTTTAGGTATTTTTTAAAGAAATGGTGACACTTAGAATTCTCTTTTGATTACACATTGCAATATAACTCTTAGTTCCTTTATATTTTCACTCATTCTTTTGCACCTTTGCGAGTATCTTTTTATAGATATGAAAGCCCCTGGTCTATTAATGGCTTTGTCTATCAATTTCTGCTTTTCCCAATAGGAAGTAGGGAGGTTATTTTGCCTTTTTGTGTGTGTGTACAACTTAAATTTTGAATCGTTTGTGAACATACGAGACAACCCTGTCTTCAAGTTTCTGTCCAGCAGTCCCACATCTCCTCCTGAGCGACACGCACACTCACTGATGAGATGTCGGAAGGAACAGTGGCTCCCCTCAGCACCTCTACCTGTACTTTTCAGACTGGAGCTATTTCTTGCCATGCATTTTCCTCCCGACTCAACCGCAAATCTGCTTTAGTTCTAAGTGTTTTGATTCTACAAGGACCTAGTGATCGGCAATCAGATCTGAAGCTGAAATAAATGCAAAGAGTACACATCGCGTAAACATTCTTCGGGGGCTCCTCAAGCCCTCCCGCGGATGTATGCTTTAATTAAAAGAAAAATACACATCTTCTGTGGAAACACCACACAAGGATACAATTCCTTGACTATCGGTAAACAGAACTGAGAACTATTTTTGTGCAAAAGAAGAATGAACAAGTTGATTCTGTACCTTGAAGGAAGTGCAATTGTTTCATGTAGACATAAAGTTTAAAAACTGTGTTTCATGTATTTTATACTGTTTTTAACTGAAGTTATAAAAATGTTTCCAACAAGTTATCTCTCTTTGTGTTTTAAGAATCCCAACTATCTCAGTGAATTGAAAGAAGGGTATTAGCAGCTTTCTAATTAGTGCTATAAATCTGTATAAACAAGAGGACATCCGAGTAAACAAAATAACATCACTGTATGAAACAGTCTAGACCAAAAATAAAATAAAATTTTCAGAGTCGAAAGGGGACTGAAGATACACTAATTCCTATTTTAAAGTAAAACTGTCTTCAGAATAGAAAGAAATATTTTCAAAAATCATTTCATAGTTCAGTTACAATGTGTCACTAACAGATGATGACTCTTCTCTTAGAAAGATTTAAGTCAAAGCTTTGATACAAAACCAAGGTAAAAAGTCCAGTGTTCCCTCATATGTAGATGTACCCATGGCATTACGTATAGAGATTAAATTATTATACTTGTCACTAAATTCTTTATTAATTTTTAAATAAAAAAAAACAAAGGTATTGATTTGTGTGGCTATTACACTTATTTCGTGGTTTCAGTCGTTTGTGAAAAGAGGATACGAGAAAATCGTACAGAAAGGACATTCCGGCTGAAAAGACACAAGGCTGCTGGGACATGCAGGCACTGTCCCCTGGCCAGGCTGAGGAGGGCGTGGGGCTGAGATCTGGCTAGGACTCCGTCCACCAGAGCCTGCACCGGGCGGGGGCCGTGGCCACCAGGAAGACGAGAAGACTTTTTAAGTAAACAGGGTACCGTGGGGGTTCACGGCAGGCTCGCCTGACTGGTATCTAATTTTTAAAGAACCTCAGATGGAGAAGTGAACTCATCAGCGTCCCCACGGCGAGTCCTGCCACGGCCCCATAGAGACATCTTCTCTCTAGACCATCCACCGAGCAGGTCCTGGCCCCGGGGCACCCGCTACCTCCTTCCTTTCTCCTTCCCTCCCCCGCATGGAAGGCCAGCACCCCACTGGGCTGAGCACCCTACCTCTCTGGTAGAGACCAGCCGGATGCTGACCCCTTTCCTGAGGGAGAGGTCGCACCCCCTTTCC
>CM053506.1:1721757-1745510 GCA_028627145.1 Eidolon dupreanum
CAGAAAAACGAACACTTAGAAGAAAACACATCGTCAGAAGTAACGAGAAAATCAGAACAAAACGCTTCCGTCTCCAAAAGGTCAGTTTGCTCACCCTCCGACTTTCACACTTTTGCTTCTTTTTAAAATCATGGAAAACGAGTCTGTTTTACATACCAGACTGCTCAGCAAAGGCCTCTCGCCCGCTCGCGATGAGCATGCCGTTTCAAAAGAAAGGAAAAGGTCCGGGTGGGTTTTCAGGTTTGCAAGTGACGTTCTTGGGAAAGAGGCCACAGCGAGACACCCCGGAGGTGTCACCGCGCACTTACGATGAGTTCGGAGTCGCGTCCCATGGAGATGACGGTCCGGTTCACTGTCCGCAGCAGCTTCTCCATGATTATCTGCACGTGCCTCTGAGTCGGCCCCTGGAGGAGGACATGCCAGTGAAAACCGACACCCGGGACAGTCGCTAACATGCCAGCCCCGGTGGCTGCCACTGAACCCGTGTACCCTTAAGGTGTCAACCAATGTGAAGCCTCAGCGAGATGAAAAATGGTCCCTGTCACAGGCAAACGCCTTCACAAGGAAAAGTCAAGCCGTTTTGTTAATTATAGTCCATTAATGATCATTCATTTTATAACCATAGTAATTTAATCTAAGCAAACCTCAAACATAAAAGCTAATCTGTTTAAACAATATGTTTATGACCCCTGATTAGCCTGCCAGTGGGTTTTCTAGACACGTGGCCATCTGTACGTGGAGAGCGGGCAGATCCCCACCACAGTAACTGGGGGAAGAAGCACGTGGATTAGCAAGTTTAACATCATCTTAGCAAATGCTCTGAAATTCACAGTGCCGGAGAATTTTCTGTCAGTAAAACCTTGCTCTTCCATGTCATGGGGAATGAGATGTTTGATTCTGCTTCGTGAGCTTTTTTCACCTTCAGGAACCTCGAATCTGCTCAAAGTGCTCTGCAGGTTCGTTCACACAAGGCCCGGCAGGCACCGCCTGCTCAGTCAGGTTTGGCCACACGGCCCCTTTACTTCCAGTTAAAACAGAGAAAGCCCTGGCCTGGGGCCACTGGAGGCTGCTCTGTGGGTGAAGGCTCCCGAAGGCTTTCGAAGGCAGTGGCACTGCGAACTCACTGAAGGTGCCCTCCCCATGGGCACAACCTAGGCTCAGAGAATGAGCCAGGACCGGAAGGCAGGGGCAGGGCGGTGAGGGAGCGTGCTCACCGGAGGTGTCTGGCGGTCATGTGGGAGAGAGGCTAAGACCCAGCGCCGCTGGCGTGAGGATCCGGGCCAGTCTGTCCAGGGCTCAGGTAAGAGACAGCCAAGGCCCTGTAGACCTTTCCAGAGACCCCTGGGGAGCCAATGACTCCCCATGCGTACAAATGTACATGGTGGCTACGCTGGGGATGCGGAAGCACAGAGGGAGACCTTCCCTCGTGTGCTTGCACTGACTTTAGATTAAGAAAAAGAGTCAGCGGAAAAAGCAGAGTGTAGAAATGCAAAAGGCAATGCCGTTTAAAAAAAAAAAAAAAAAAACTAGTTAATAAAGAGTGGAAAGAAATTACCATGGAGAGCAAAACCAGGGGAAAGAGGCAGAAAACTGCTCTTCCTAAAACTCGGAAGCACCACTGACAAAAAAAAATGTGTACATACTTCTTAATAAAACAAGAATTGAAAGAAAAAAATGTAAGTAATTAGCCTCCGTTTGTTTATTTCCAATTTTTAACATCAAAGCCTTTGTGTGACCTTAAGGATCAAAATCTAAGTCTTTTAGATTTAGCTGTGAGGCATTTAGCTAAGAAGTCACAGAATATAAAGTTAAAAATATTTTCTTTTAGGGAAGAATAAACATAATATAATGAGCATACCTTATATATAAATCAAGATAACTTGAGGGCACAATTCTACAGAGAGAAAGAGAGAGTCTAGCCCTTAAACTGAAGGCCATCTCCCTTTAAGTGAATCAGATGTGCCTCTGTACCTTGAGGCTGCAGCTGACGTGAATTACACGACGCCACCTCCCCTGGGGACCTCCAGACAGCCCGGGCAAGCGGGGCCACTACTCACCACGTCCCTCCTGTACAGCACCTCCAGGATGTCACTGAGCAGCTGGCAGCAAGCCTCCAGGTCCTCCTGTCTCTCCAGATGGTACTTGAGCTGGTCCGTCACCATGGGAAGCAAGATCTCTCTGCAATCTGCAAGGACACCAGGGTGCCAGTTAGCGGGAGACCCACCAAGTGCTTGCTAGAAGCTTGTCTTCCTAGCATGTGACATTGTTCTCAAGCGCATTACATTTGCCGTCTGCCAGCTGGCGTGTGGAGAGGGTCAGGTTACTTGACTATGAGGAAGTCGCTTGTGTTGCTATGCAGGTAATTTACACACAGACTCGCATGTGCATGAATCTATCTGTCCATCTCCATGTAAACGTACAGTTCATGGGCATGGAGAGGTCTCCCCGTATCCACGATTTCGCCTTCTGTGGCCTCAGTTACCTACATTTGACCATAGCCCAAAAAGAGTAAATGGAAAACTCCAGAAATAAACAATCCATTCGTCTTAAATTGCGGGCTCTTCTGAGTAGCATGATGGAATCTCACACCGGGCTGCTCTGTCCCCCTGGGACGTGAGTCACCCACCTGTCCAGCGCGTCCACGCCGGACACACAGTACGATGGGCTGCTGTGAGGGAGGGGACCACACCCACGTAACTCGTTGCGGAACATCATCACGTTATCGTTAGTCGTCGTCGTTCATCTCTTACTGTGCCTGACTGATACGTTAACCGCAGGCGTGTACGCACGGTAAAAGGCAGCGCGCACGGCCTTTGGCGCTGTCCACGGTTCGGGCATCCACTGAGGGACCCGGAACACATCCGCCCTGGATAAGGGGGGGGTGACCGTGCATCTACGCAAACACGCGTGTCGCAGAGCATGCACACAGACGCAAACACATGCTGGGGTCGAACCTACAAGTGAGGTGATTGGCAACTTTGGAGGAAACGCCTCCTGCAGAAACGGTTTGAGCTGCGGCTCCTCACTCGGTCCACCAGCCCACTCGCTTCTCCACTCGGTCTTTGCTCACCCAGGGACAACTGTCTGCTGGGACCATCTGCGGAGGGCTGGGAGCTCACGCTCCAAACGGACACTGTCTGACCTCGGATTCCGCTGGATTCCCAGCAGGACCATCGGGGCAGCTGAGCCTCAGTGTCCTCATCTGTAACATGGGTGCAATGGCAGTGGCCACTCACGGGTATGACCCCCAAGGTACCACGAGGGTAATTGGAAGGTCTGGGTCTGGCACAGGTCAGATGATCAGGGCAGGGGACTCACTCTCATGACATGACACAGATGCTGGTGACGAGCCACAGCCTCTCTCTGGCCTCCCAGACCCCTGGGCTAATGCACAGGCATGTGAGGGAGGTCACGGTGGGAGCGAGCAGTGACCTGGGAGGTGAGAGTCAGGCAGGGAGGCCTCCTTCAGGAAGCGGGGCCTTCACCGGCTGGCAGGAAGAGAAGCGATTTGCCATATGGGATGCAACTGGGGAAGACAATCCAGGAAAAGGACCCCCACACAGAGCCAGAAAGGCCACACCGAGTGACGCATGCACAGAAGCACGCCGCCGGCTCAGGAGGGTGCGCAGCGGAAGGGCGCAGGGGTGGCTGGATTCGCGACCACGACGGGCGAGGTGGAAGGAGGTGGGGAGCTAGAACATTCTGATGGAGGAGACGTGATCCGAACAAGGCTAGAGACCCTCCGTGACGCTGCACAGGCGGGCGGGGGGCCGGGACGCATGGCGCTGGCCAAGTGGCCACTGCAAAGGTTCAGGCAAGAAATAACAAAGGCCCGAGCTCCCGCCGCCGAGGTGGGCCTGAAAGACGAGGCCTCAGAAAAGGCAAACCGGAGGTGGGCTGACCACACTGCTAGGTGACCAGCTGTAGGGAGGATGTGGGGTCAAGCACGGCTGGCATCCTGGTGATGAGTGTGTCCCCCAAGGAGCCACATGACATGCCACCCGAGGAGAAGAAACTGTGAAAAAAAAGTGTGCTTCAGGCAGAAGGCGATGCCTGGGGTTTGGTTTTGGACAGCTGGGCTGCCTGTCGGACGCCCGAGGGACCCCGCTGGGCCGGCAGACAGAGAGAGGCTCCTACAAAGGTTTCCGGCTCAGCGAGAGGCTCCAGGCAGCAGCGACGGCGAGGTGCAGGGACGAGGCTGTGGGAGGGCAGCGCACGGCGAGGGGACCTGTGCAGAGCGTCGGGACGTCGCGTGCAGCACGAAGACGGAGCGCGGACGGGGCGCACGGGGCGCAGGTCGCCCCCGCAAGAGGAATCAGGTGGCCGATGAGGCCACGTGTGGCAGCGAGGGCGCGTGGACGGGCACAGCCCCGCCGGGTGGCAATGTGGCCCCCTCCCGAGGCCGGGAAGCACAGCTGTGACAACGGGACCCGAGTGTAAGTCAGAGCCGAAGGACGTGTGGCTCTTCTTGTTTTTCGGACAGGAGCAGAGAAACGAAGTTCAGAAAATTCAAGAACAAGGAAACAGACACGAATGAGGGTGAAGACGAAACGCAATTGCCAGTTGTCTCTTCCCGTCGGGCGGTCCCGGCGGACCGCGGCGTCGCCCGTCCCCAGCGTGAACCGCCTGCCACGGCCCCGCTCGGCACCGTGAGCGCGCCCGGCCGCCGGCCCTCAGAAACGCAGAGCTCCGAGCACCGCGTGTGCTCGGCCGGCTTCTACGATTTTACGTTTTAGGACTTACAACGTTAATGAGACATAAAAGCATGTTTCGTATTTGTGTTTCCTGACATTTTTTAACGTAAGAAAGAAAAAAAAAACCGAGCCTACAACATTGGAATGGTTCCTGTAGGTAAGCGGTGACCCAGTTAGAAGACTTTGCCGAGGACTGCCGGGTGACGAAGGCCCGGGCGCGAGGCGGGGGCGGGTGCCGACAGGGAGAAGCGAGGAGGCAGAGGGGCGCAAGCCCCCTGCTCCGCTGTCTCCAGGGGCCTGTGTGTAGCAAGCTCACGCCCCGAATTTTTTGAACCCTATTTTGACGCATTCCCTGGGAAAGGACTGGTAACGACTCCATGTCTTCAGAGTTCTGTCCAACGGGTGTGCGAACCCACCCGACTTCCTATTACGGCCACTGGTGCTCAGACAGAAGTCAGAGCTGGGCGCAGGCCAGCCTTGCCGGCCACCGTGGCAGGGACCGGCAGGGGTCAGGGCGCCGGAGCACAGCACGGGGAGAAGGCGCCGTCCTGTGGGGGCCAGGATGGTCCCTCCAAGGCGACGCCCCCGGACGTCAGGGGGCCCTCGCAAGACCCCTCATCTTCTCACCCAGCGCTTCCTGCGAAGGCACTGGATGAACTCAGGCCCCCTGGAAGAGCACATTGGACTCAAGACGAAAGTGCTCCCAAGAGCTAGATATGGTGCAGGAGGGTGCACAGGTTCGGAGAGGGGCCCAAGGACAAGCAAATGACCTCGGGGTGGCAGTGAATCCAGACTGAAATGCATCTGCCCCAAATGTGGACCCACGGCACACGTGGACTCCACCACCATCCCCAAGCCCCGTGCCTCTCCCACGGAACCCCGACGCTCACACACCCCAGTCACCCTGACCTGCGCCCTCGACCACAGCGCAGTGGCCCCGTCCACCTCCAGGTACCCCCGGCACCGCCGCCGTTCAGGAGAGAACGTCGAATTCTCAAGGCATCTCAGAGGGAGAAGTCAGAGCCGCGAAGTCCTGAGCAGGTCAGAAAAGACCCTGACAACACGACCGAGGAAAACATGGCTACAGAAGCTCCGTGAGGCTCTTGCGAAGCAGCTCAGGGACCTGCCCCGCACAGCGGGCCTCGTGGGCTGGCCAGCCAGGTGGGGAGGGCGGTGTGTCCACAAACAGTCCTAGAAAATCAGAGGAACTCAGATCCAGACTCAAAGATGGCAGAAATGGCCTTTCAGGCTCTGGGACCTGACCACCTGGCCACAATCCATCCCCTTCCGCCCCGCTGCTCGGTCACGCCGGACAGGCCGTCGTGGGCGTCACTGTTCTCGGAGGTAATGGAGTGTGCTGGTCTCATCTGTCAGAACTACAGAAGGGGGGGAAGGAGAGGGATGGGCGCCCTGTCCCGCTCTGGCTGCCAACCATCGCTGGCTGCCTGGTGAGGACGCCACCATGCCCCCAGCCCGGGGCTCAGCCGTTTGTTACCCAGCCTCTCGTGATAACAAACGACACAAATTTTGGAGAACTCACTGCCATTTTGTCATGTTTAAAGAATTCATCCTCTTTGTCCCTTGAGAACGTAAAAACTCACATGTTTCCATTCTGCAGACAGACCTGTAAACACAACCTGGACGGACGCTTTCTGAATCCCGCTGACTGGCAGCTGGTCAAGGTCAAGTGTGGGAGCGGGGACCGGCACGCCTCACATAGAGGATGGAACGAGACGACCCCGCTGAAGGCCTTCGTGAAGGCGGTCCAGTGTGGAGGACCCACACCTCCCAGCCCCGAGACAGAGCTCCGGCCCCCGGCCACACACACAGCACAGGACAAGGCCACCGGCGGGGGCAGCAGATTCCCAGGCCTTTGTTTCGTAAAGGCTGCAATGACCACACTGGGCATCTCATGCAGGCCCCCAAATACAGAGCTGCACAGGGACAGCAGCACCCCTCAGAAAATGCCCAGGACCCCAAAGAAGAAAAGCAATGAGCCAGAGTCCTTTAGAGGGGCTGGGACGGGCAGGCCGGGCCCAGCAGAGCCCGCCGACCGACCTCGTATGGACAGGCCTCGGGTGCTCAGCTCTCAGCCCCCGTCAATGACCGGTCCCCGTCCCCGGACCCGTGCTGGGGAGCAATCTCCCTGAGAGCGGAAGTCTCATTCTCATTGGTGGGGTACCCCTGCATGTAAACCAAGACCCGACGAAGGGGCGGGTGGGTGCATGTGTGTGCAACATGCACAGTCAATGAAGGGGTGTGTGTGTGCGTTTGTGTGCACAATCATGAGAAAAGAGTGTGTCAAGATAAAAAATCCAGTGCTTAGAAGAAGGTACACCACATACACACTCAACAGATATACACACACACACCACACACACAATATACATATACGTGCACACACACCACACACACACTCACACATACCACATACTCATACACACCACACACACACATATACTACACTCAAATGTCACACACAGGCACACACACACACACACATGCATGCACGCACACACCTGCAGTGAACTACTTTAAAGCATGAGAGGCTGTCCCTGGCGGGCAAGGGGGAGGAGTCTCCTGTCATGATGACACCCCAACTCAATGTCCTGAATGCCCTTCCCGTCCCTCCCCACGAACAGAATGTCATTTCTCTGCAACGAGATGTGTCAACGATCCCTTTAGGCACAAAACAGATGGCCTGGGAATCTGACAATCGAAAACAAAAACAAAAACGAACCTTGTATAGAATAAACTGCCCACAGACAACCATCTGGAAAACAGCTGCAACAAACACTTGGCCAGAAGTCCAGGGACCGAGGTCGCCCTGGGAGAACCGGGGAGAGGTTTTTGACCGCGTGAGGGTCCGGTGTGCCCCCACACAGAAGGACATGATCGAGTCCGAGTCCGGCCTGCTCCTGCACTGCTCCGGACCCCGGGCAAGCTACTCAAACTCTCCAAGCAAGAGCTCTCGTGTCCCCCATCTGCAAAATGCGGGGCTGCTGTCCACCTCTGAGGTGCACAGTGAAAACGAAATGGCACAATACGTGTATTTGGCAAAGAGCGAGTATCCAATTAATGGTGACTTTCAATAACAATCTTAGACGTGTCATTACACAGAGGCAGCCTTTTCAACTAACGGTTCCCAAAGACAACGGATGCCTCGCAGCTGTGTCACCCACCGTGGTGGCCGGCGGGCACCTGAAACACAGCAAGCGCCACTGAGGAACGAAATGCTTAATTTAATTTAATTTTAGGTAATTTAACTTAAATGGTAAGAATGATACTTGATTCAGTTATTGGAAACAACTGTTCTGAACACCTTGGGTATGTTAAATTTATCTTTCAATGGTGAATAATTTTATTAAACGTTTACTAAATACAGATCAAGTCTCTATGATACAAAAATTAGCATCCAGATTGAGATGTGCTGGATATATAAAAAACACTGAATTTCAGAGAGACTCAGCGCCAAAAAAAAGAATATACAATACATCATTAGGGATTTTTAGGTTGAAGTCAACCTTGAGATGGTATGTTAGATAAAATATCATTAAAATTAATTTCACCAGTTTTATAATTTTTCTAAAACGCGGACACTAGAACATTTGAAAGTGCACTATGTGGGTGGAAGCAGTCACAGAGTAGGCCAGAAGCAGATGTGAAAACGCCGTGGGCAAGCTCTCGTTCTGACGAACTGGAGGCGGCCACCGGAAGCAGAATCGAGGCCACGGCTGTGTCCTCTCAGACCGCCCATCCCATGTGTGTGGCTTCAGGACTCACCGTGGCCCACTAGCTCCGAGTGGAGGCATAGACATGACCTACAAGGAAGCCAGAACTAGCTAGGACGTTTGTCCCGGCTGTCCTTGATACGCACAGAGAGGAAGGGGCCAGGCGGCCAGGGAGCGCAGGGAGCCGGGCGGGCCCAGACGCCACGCAAAACCGACCGTGGGGATTAGAGGTCCTGCAGCACAGCAGCCACCCTCCTCCCCCCGCCCACCCAGTGCGACCCACTGTGATTACAAACAGCAATAACTCGACATCTGTTCGTCCTCAGCTGTGCGAGCTGAAGCCATGATGATTAATGCGCTGGGAATGGGCACGGAGCAAAAAATATTAATCTTTATAAAAGGTATTCAACAGGCATCATCAGCTTATAAATGTCCGAGCAGAATATCCATCCATAACCCCATTATATAGCTCTCCAGGAAAGCAAGATGCAAATACGAGAATGAATTCGTTCATTTAAAACATTCATTTTATGAACACTGAGCAACGTGCTTCTTAATTTTTAGTTTGGTCACATTAAACAAATGATCCATAAAGTGTATTTAATAACCTTGAGTCTGTTATACAGAACTGAGGTCCAGAGCAACACTTTTAATGAGAATCAAACAGTAAAAGCCATATGAGGGGACGGGGGGGAGGGGTGGAGGATGCACTTGCTATTCATCTTTTACAGACAGTCGTCTTATTTTTCAACCATCTAAGAAACATGTGCCCACATGACCCGATCTGTTCAAGTGACGTTTTCCCTCCACACAAATCTTCAAGTAACAGAGATGCAGAAAATGGAGCCAGCCACAGAAGGGTCATAGCAGCCAGGATCCTTGAACAGATGTGGGAACAGCAGCCAGGGTGAAGGGACACGCAGGGACTGTACCATGGAGCAACTGGCGCCTGACCCTGAGGCCAGCTCACCTCAGGGCAACCGACCCACACCTGTGCACGTGGCACAAACACGTACGATTCCGACACCTTTATATGTCCAGTGCAAAGTAAACTTTTCCAAGAATCATCTTAATGTAGCAAGTTGTGATTGTTAGCAGTATTAGGAGAATAAATTCACATGGAGTAACTCTTGGTGTATCATTTTTCCTTTCTGAACTTATTTGTCTGTGAAATGTTCCTATCGACCCGCAGCATCTCTGTGAGTGCTCTGCACCACTAGAACGAGTGCTGACCTCATCAGCGATAACAAAGTAATCTGCATTTCGGCTCTGAGGTACCCAGCGTCCTGGAATTTTAATCGAGAGGGTGACAAAGCAGTTAGAAGCATCTTAGGAACTGAAAGCAGTAACATGGCAGGATGGGGAAAAGGAACTGGTCAGAGACACGTCCTCTAGATGAAGCCGCTGGGCCTAGTAACAAGTGTGTCACCTTTTGGAAGAAGAGAGAAGAGCAATAGCTATTTTGTATCCTTTAGTTTGGAAAACTATAAAAGTGAGGGTAAACATCCCTTAGTATTGTAATCATAAATAATTTGTCAGAAGAAAAAAAAAAAAAAAAAGAACCAAGGGAGAAAAATCACAAATGAGTTCCACATATATAAGTTAATGAAATAAATTAGAAAGACTCAAGGGAAATGCAGGGAAAGACTGTGAGGGCAGCACTGGGCAGGCCAGAGACCTATTCTCCAGATGGGTTCAAGTGCATCAGAGGTGGCTTGGTAAGTTCAGAAAGAATATTACAGGTCTGTCAGTCCTAGGGTAGAATCTTACCAAGTGGATGATGAGAAAACAGGAAAAACAGGGCTGAGAAGCGGCATGCATTCTTCAAACCAGGAAAGTAAAGGTCATCGAGAACATGGCTCTTGGTCAGTGTGGTCTGGCACACACTTCTCTCCTGGCTGCCCCGACGATGAAATGTGTATGATTAAAACAATGCCAAGAACATACGGTCCGGCACGCTCCGACTTGGGGGAAGGTCGGTGCCCTCGGGAAGTGGTCAATGCAACAGAACGAGAACTGGATCTTGAAGGAGAACCTGACCTAAAGCTCTTCCCAATGTCCCAGGAAAGCTGCTTATAGGCGACAGATCATGCAGGCGCATGGCCAAGCTCGTGAGGCCTGGAAGGAATCATGAACTGGGGAGCCACGGGGGCTTGCTGTCCTGGCGCAGCGTCAGCCCGACCAGATGCAACACGCCTCCCCTTACCACCAGCATCGAGCAACAGGGACGGGAGCCCACCCAGAGGTGGCTGTGGAATGGAGCCAGCAGAAGACAATAAAGTTTAGACCAAGTACACCCTGAGGAACTGTTGACACCAATTTGATTATGGATAAGAGCGTCACAGAAGGAGAAGAGAGAAGCTATGAAAATTCCATGAGCATATGAACACAAGACTGTATGCTTTATTTATGTTCATTTTACTCATGTGTTATTCATTCATATATTTGTATTTTATCTTGCTCCATATGGCATGTGAAGTGAATTCAGTTTTCAGAATGCACTGCTCATATGATGGGTGCGAAACGGCTTACAAGTGGGTGATGGATCTGTAACAAGACAACGCTTTAATCAGCACCAGGCCGTGGACAGCTCCTGCCCGGAATGGTCTCGCAGGCCAGAACTTGTTACTTACTTAGCTCCCGGGCCCTTTTCTGTAAATTAAGAGAATTACTCTTTCCCAGTTATACATTTGTTTTTTTTAAGTTGATGGCTCTGAAGCCTCTCAGACCAATTAAACTTGCTAACCAACAGTCCTGACCACATGGTAGGTGCTCAACAAATTATAATGGAATTGAAATGGATGTAATTAAGAAACTGAAATTGACTTCACCTTCCTCAATTCCATAAAGCATTTCTAAAAGGCTGCATTGTAACAAATGGTCTTTTCAAACACACATATAATGAAAGATACAGAATGATATATAGGATGAGTGATGAAAAATGTACAGTACTTTACAGATAAAGATTAAAATGTTCTCAAGGCATGAAAAAATGGAAGAGGAGAAAATGATGTTCACATTTCCACCACTATTTAAAACAATCAGTCTTTGGGGTTCACAGCTGGTAACGTTCATTAGCAGTCATCAGCACAACCATCTATCTAAAGTATTTCAGAGTGATATACGAGAGGTACCTTAAGTGAGTATGGCACACGACGGTCCCAACACCAGTTTTCTTTTCTCTGTGACATCCATCAAGTTAATGAAACTACTACAGAGTAGCTATAGGATTAAGATCCCTTTCAATAACAAGAAATACCTCTCCATTTTCCACAGTGGAGAAGCTAAAGAGATTTTATTTTGATGTGTTTATGGATCAAAGCATTAAGATCTACTTTATTATAGGTCTGTGTTAAACACACAGCTTTTCTTTCTACAGTTTAAAGCATGAGAATTTGATTAATAGGGTAATTTTCAGAGATATAAATTTTCTATCTTGGATCTAATTACAATGAAAAGAGCCTAGAAATCGGACTTCGATATTTCCTAATAACCAGTCCTGATAGGTAACCGGGCCTTTGCCCCCTGATTTCAAAGGGCTGCTGTAACTAATGTCCCCACCAGTCACCATTAGAAAGGAGAGCTTCACTCTGCTCCGTAACTGCAAGAATCGTTCACCTTGAAAATAAGAATGAGAAAAATAATTTAAGCTCTCTCAGCCAACATTTTTCAGAAGCTCTGTACTGTTCGAAAAAGGAATACAAATGAAGTTTTATGCGGCCGAAGAGCACTGTGTAAAAGGAGCCCGTGTGGGCCAGAGGGGGATGGGCCACAGGGGTGGCCGGGGAACGAGGGATGGCGCACTTCCTTTTCCTACGCACTGCTGGACTCCCGGAGTCTGACGGGGAGGAAAATACACCAAACAAAGAAAGAGGTACCAACGAACAGCAAGCCTGCAGCAAAGGGATCTACCAAGAGTAGTAAACTACAGTCAAAGCCATAAATGCGCCATCTTCCACTAAATCTTCAGATCTTTACTCTTCACACTTCACACTCCGCTTCCCACACAAACGTCAGGCACAATGAGTAGTAGGTAGTAAGCGCCACAGAAAATCTGTCCACTGCTTTCGTCACTTTCCACATGGGGATATCGAAGGAGTAGACCTTGAAAGGCAAAGACATGATCCCACATTGACGGGAGGACGTTTCCAATGGCCTGGGGTTGGCACCACAGCGGGAAAGGCCTGCGTGGTTACAGACAGGTGTGAAGGCCTCGCCTGGACATGAAGGCCTCCTGCCAGTGTGGCCACGGCTCCCGACTAACCTCAAAGGTAAGGCTCCCTCAGGTTGACTCCTTTTATTTCAATTTCTACATTAACGGGAAACATTTCGTGGGCATAAATCTTAAACCTTGGGGTCCTCGTGTTTAATTTAATTACATCGAAACTCATTCCTGTAATAGGATTTAGGCTTTCATTTGTACAGCTTTTGTCTGATATCTGGGCAACATAACGATCACGTGGGAATAAAGCTACAATGCACAAATTATGAAGCCCTGACCTTTCTGCCTCTTCGGGCTTTCTTCACAATCTGCTCGTTCCACGTCGCATCGTGTGCAACAGTCACCTTTCTGTGAATCACACAACGTGCTTGACCAGCTTTCGCGCCATCGAGTCGGGTCGCCTCACGAGACCAGGCGCGGGAGCCCCCAGTGCCCTTCGCTGGCGCTCGCGCGCAGCACGCTAACGAGTCGCAGGCCCCTCGCCTCGGCTCCAGAGCAGAAGCGGGGGGCCTCAGCATGGGAACCACCTCTGCGCACGCGCCCCCGTCTGAAACAGTGCCGTTCACTCTTTGGGCACCGCCCTAAGGAAATGCCCTGATGGCTGGGATTTGCCTCAGCATCTCTGTGGGAGGAGCATGTCGATAAAATCGAGACCAAAACGAGCCTGAAACTGCGGGAGGCAGGAGCAAAGACACTGGAGGCAGATGCAGAGGAATGCTCTAGAGCAAAGCGAAGTGAGTCTCTTCCACAAGTGAGGAGACGCACGCGCTGATGAGCAAACCCCTGCGCTGCGGAGGCACAGGGCTGAGGCGCAGGGCTGGCCTCTGACCACGACCCGCAAGAGCGCTGGCCGCAGGCTGGCACGCTCAGTGGCTTGCGCAGTGAAACCCAGATACAGCGAATTCTCAAAATCTGGACATGCGAGGAGTGAGCTTGGTTCCAATGGGAACAGGAAACAGGCCACAGACAGCTACATCTTTTACAAATTAACAAGAAATGGAACAAAACAAGAAAATCGTGATCATTGTATCTCATCAGAAAAAGGTTTGGCTTTAAATATTCATACCGAATGTGTCAAACGATATTTTGCAGAAGTAATGATATTTTTATACGAACGGACCCACCAGAAGTTTTCCACGGATCAGTCTTCCCTGACCAGGAGCTAAGATGTCTGTTGGCTGCTTTAAAGACACAGGGAGCCTGCAGATGAGAAAACTCAGGGCCATCTTTGCTATCCTTACCCAGAGATATCCTGAAGACTCACGGCCTGTAAGTGAGGCCATTCTCCCACTGGGCAACGCATTCCAGAACGCTTCTGAGCACCAGTGAGAGGGTGGACGCACACTGGGCTCTCAGTGATGGCTCAGGCAACTTCAACTGATTGGGCAATTGTGGAGCTGCTTGTAAGACATGGAGCTCCAGGCTACTTTCAGCTCATTCAGCCCACGATCATTTGAGATTCATGTATATTATACAACCTCATTTATTACGTTGGGTACAAGTTGTTGTTAAGATACAATATATTCCAAAATATTATGTATCCTGACAAATTCATATTATGCAAAGCTATTGCTTAATAAAAAGCTATAAATGCTTAATAAAAGCTATAATTTTTTTTTTTTTTTGCATGCTACATACTTCCAAAATAGGATTTGAAGCAGTCTGTGATAAAAAGACATAAAACAAGAATGGAAACAGAAATGGGCCACGGGAAAGAGGAAAAGAAACACAATCTCCAAACATCTAGGCTGATAATGACCAAAAACATAATAAGCTCCCCTGAAAGTTTCCTACTAAAGAAACACAGTTAAGTCTCAACAGAAGGAAATATTTCCTTGTAATACATCCTTAAAAGAACTTCCATTTGAAATATTTTTAATTGAACCTTATGTCTTTGGTTCTTACTCAAAGAGAGCTAAATAATGTGTGGAATGAAGTTTTGCAATTGAAATTTAAAATACATGTAAATACGTCCTCAAGAAATTCTTCCCCGTATCAACATGCATTAAGAGTGGAGTATAATAAGTCTATTGCCAATTGTTATTTACTGACAATTGTTAACTCAGTGGAGGTTGGGATAGTGACGGTGGTGGTGGTGGTTGTCGTGTGTGTGTGTTTGTGTGTGTGTGTGTCCATGTCAGGGTCGGACGGCTGGAAGAAGGAACATCAGTAATCTACCTAGTAAGACCCAGATACAAAACTTTCAGGAGATTTTACTTGACCTGGTATGAAGTTTGGTCCATACGGAAGGAAACAATGAGGAAGTATCCCCACCCATCACCTCCCTCATCATGCCTTCCTTGAGCCACATCGTGACCCCAAGCTTTAGTAGACCCCTAGAGAATGAGCAATTCGAGACTGAGCCTTCCAATGAGAGCCTGAAATATGGACACTTGGGATTAATGGCTTCAAGAAGATGCATGTGCTTTGAGTCCCCAAATAGTGGTGACAGCGTCGACTTCCTTTTATGTAAGTGAGAAGTGAGTGGATGGCCCAGAGAGAGGTCTGTGTGGAGGGGCTGCAGAGAGCGACCCTCTTTTTGGTGTGATGTTTTTTCTCCAGAAGAACACCCAGATAAAGTCCTACCATTTTCTCTTAACATGAGCCTGAGCTATAGACTCCAGTGCACTGTATAAAGTCAAGTCAAGGAATAAGTTTAAAACGAGCAGGCAAACACAGGGTTCCGCAGCCCAGAAGGTACAAATGACTAAGCCAGACACACGCTGAGTTCCCAGTCTAGCCAGTGACAGTGGGACATCCCGGGCATGGGCTTTTCCAGCCCTGAAATGGCACTATGCATGGGGACGAAGGACAGTGAGCAGGACAGCCCAGTGTCTGGACACCCCTGCTCCTCAGTCAGAACGGCATCGATGGTTTTCCCACTTGCCTCCCATAAATGGGGAAGGTTATGAAATTATGCCAAGGTTTCAAGCTTTCAATAAAACTGCTTGAACAAGAATAAAATATTAATCCAATCTCTCCAAAAAGAAAGAAAATGATTAATAAAAAGCGTGGAGATAATGTGGGGTAATATAAGGCGTTTTTCGGGATAAATGAGAAATCATTAAAATTCTTATTACTTTGAGCCGGGTTGAAGAAATCCTGTCAAAGAATGCAAAATTCAGGTGAAAGCAGAAGCATTACATCTAAATTTAACGAAAACTCGAAATCTTTCTTCGCAATCATCTCAACAGAAGCAAGTGATTACCTCCCGAGGACAGAGGACCGCACACTGTAAAGATAACAATGCACGTTGATTGGCTGAGGGCCCCAGGGCACACCGATGATACACACGCCAGGAGGTTCTGCCTGCACTGTTCGATGATCTATCACCCGTGCTGCATGTCTATTACCATCTCTTGTAAGGGCTAAATCTTCCCGTGTTGTAATGCAGCTCTTTTAATTGGTTGCAACCTCCACTTCTTTCGACAAGGAGGAGAGAAGGGGCAAGGTCTACAGACAATGAATAATGTGACAATTTAATGATTCCCGGGGTCCCACTCACCATGCTGTGTGAAGAGGTCACTGTGAATGATTTCGATCAAGCAATACAGCTTCTGAATGGTCAGCAAACCCACGGGGACATTTAGGATGAAATCGGTAAACATCTTGCTATGAGGAAAAACACAATGGAAAGCATTTAGGGATATACCGCAAAATGGTTCACAGTGTCACCAGACAGTACGGAGTCGCAAGGACATTAAGTGTCATCGAGTGTCACCAAATAATCGGGTAATACCCATTCTACAATGTAGGCCAAAATCTTATCCAAAAAAAAATACTTTGAAATGCTATTTTTTACTTTACGCCCATTAAAATGGCCATAAAGTCAAAGACAGACAATATCAAGTGTTAGCTGTGATGGAAAGAAGTGGAACCCTGATACCAGGCCGGCGGGAACATAAGATGGGGTAGCCACTATGGCAAACTGTCTGGCGTTTCCTCATAATGTAATACAGTTGCCATAAGACCCCGCATTTCCACTCCCAGGGAAGTACTTGAGAGAAACGAAACCATGTATCCACACAAAACCTCATACGGGAACTGAAGCAACATCATTCAGGACATTTAAGAAGTGGAACCATCCAGATGCCCATCCGCTGGTGGATGGGTAAACGAAAGGCAGTATATCCATGCAAGTCACCCACGAAAGGAATGACACTCTCACCCACGCTCAGACACAGACACACCTTGAGAACAATGTGCTAAGTGAAAGGAGAGAGTCACAACAGGCCACATATCTATGATGCCCTTTATGTGAAATGCCAAAAAAGGCAAACACACAGAAACAGAATGTAGATTAGTGGCTGCCTAGGGCTGGGATGGGAACGGGGGATGAAGGTGAATGCCCACGATGTATCATATTGGGGCGAAATAACTAAAACTGGATTATGGTGATGGTCTCAAACTCCATAGAAATACTGAAAACTATTTCATGGAACATTCTAAAACTGGTGAACTTTACAGTGCATAAATTATATCTCCATGGAGATATTTTTTTAAATTTACTTTTACAAATGGCCAATAACCCTATAAAGGAGTATTAGAACAAGGGGTCTTGCTGATAAACAAAGACATGTAAATTAAGATGACGAAACCCACTCTTTTTGGGGAGGTTCTATAAAATAGTAATTCCAAGTATTGACAAAGTTTGAGAAGACATAATGCAATAAACACTGGTAGAAGGCCGATCGACCCTTTGAAGGTCAACTGGATGGTAGCTATAAAAATCTTTTCAGAAAATGCAAGACCTTAGCAATTCCACTTCTGTTTATACTAATTATATTACTAAGGGCAGAGAGTACAGTTAAGTCACAAATATTTTATTCTAGCACGTTTTATAATAACAAACAACAGGACACGCCCATCAGGGCAGCACGGTGGCCTGTTCTTTGTCATTGCAAAGCCCGAGCTGTCACTGAAGCACCGCCACTCACCAACTTGGCCATCAAGGACGATGCACTTAACACAGAAGTGGGCCAGGACTAGATCCTGGGTCACACCACTGCTGTGAAGATCAATCGAATGACACACTGAAAGCGCTTCGTGTGAGGCCTGGGCTGTGTGGACAAAGCGCATGCTCGATGTCCACATCTACCGCTGCTGCTTAAATAAATGACGGGCCGGCGTAGGCTGGGACACCATGGAAGCCATTTAACACCTGACGGAGAAGCCTCCTTCATGGTGTGGGAAAGCGAGACGGCTCAGGTGCAGGAGCTGACTGGGAAATGGCGAATGTGACGCTGGACTTTCAAGGGGCGTGTGTGGGCATGTGTGTGCATGTGTGTGCGTGTACATGAAAGATAACTAGAGGACCCAGTAAAATGTTAAGTTATTCTCCTGCGATCTCTTCTGCTTCATCAAACGTAAATCAATTTTCTAAGCAGGAAAAAAATACAAACATAATCTTCAACGTCGTCTTTTTCCATCAGGAGACGAGGTGTCCAGGAGGGACACGCACCGAAGGAGCCAGGCGGCCGAGAGCAGCCCGGGCCGGCCCGGGGCACGGGCGTCTGCTCTGTGTGTCACTGCCCACGACGGCGCCCCCACAGCGGGCGAGGGGCCGAGCCCGGCGCACAGCGAGGAACAGGCCCTGCGTGTGGCCGGGACCCCTACGTCCCCGGTGCCCTGTTTCACGTCCTGAACTCCATGCGCAGTACAGGGCGGGCTCGGGAGACCCGGGCAGGGGCCCGAGACGCCGCGCCTCCACGCAGTGCCAAGGGCGGCAGGTGCCGCTGTTCTGGGCGCCGCGGGGAGCATCGTGGCGGGGGGCGCAGGCGGGGGCAGGCGGGGCCGACACACTGCCGGGCAGCCCATGTGCCCACCCTCTTCTCGCTCGGGGCCTGCGAGCTCTGATGGGTGCTGGCAGCTCCCAGCTGCAGAAAACACACGTGTCCGTGCAGGACGCTAAATCCCGGGGGGGGGGGAGCAGCCTGCGGTGGGCATGAAGCACGGGAGCGACAACCATTTTACACCGCTTAACGGCCCAGGGGACAGGTGGCCCTTCGCTGATATTTAGGTGGGCTTTTTAGTCTGGTAAAAATGGTGCCATCAGCTGCACGTAGTTTATTACATCAAATGTTAAATCAAAAGCAAAAACAAAAAGCAGATGTGACCGCAGTGGCGCCGTCTGGGGTCACGAGGCCTGCATACCCATCTGCCTGTGACAGCTCTTTTCAGAAGCGCTGACAGCTACATGCAAAACAACGAAAATGGGCTTGGACGGCAGGGCAGCGAGAGCAGGAGGTACGAGGAAGGGTTCTGTCCCCAGCCTGGCCCCGGGGCCTGAACCCCCAACGGCCAGCTTCCCCAAAGGGTTGTTTTGTCATCAATATTAGATGTCGGCTTTGACTCTTCTCGGAGGCCCCCTTCTCCCAGGAGCCCCCAAACCGCAGCCGTGGGCGTCGGGAGAAAGAGGAGGTAAGACGGGAATCTTAAAACTCCTAGGTCGGATTTGTAAGTGCTAAAAACGAAACCGAACCCCAACATCCAAGTCGTGATATTCAAACCCCAAGGGATGCAAGATGCCAAGTTTGTGCCACACGCCCTCTGGGCTATCAAGCATGTTCTAGAGAAAATATTGTCACTGTGGGATGGTGTCTGTTCCGCATAAAGTCATAGTTAGCTCTGTCGTGGGCATCACCGTGATCACAGAGGCCTGGGGTCCAACCTCTGACCACATGGGCAGGACCCCGAGCACCCCATAAACCGAACGCACTGAGCGGGAGGCCATGGAGGGACTGGAAGCCCGCGGGCCCCGGGAGCATCCTTACCTGAGCTCTTTGGGATCGAACACCAATTTCACATCGTTGACGATCGTTGGCAGGTATTTCAGCGCTGCCCCCTGCAAAGCAAGACCAAGAAGGATGCTGAGCCGAAGGCAGTTTGGCGAACATTCATATGAATCTATAATTACTATGGAGAGCCACCGACGTACCAAGAGAGATCACTTTGCAGATGGGGGAGGCTGATGGCCAAACATGATGAAAACAGAGCTCCTCCCAAAACCCTATGATCCACAAACAACGATGATTTGTTATATGATAATCCTGACACATAATAACAGTAACGTTAACAGAAGCAACGCTGTCTGTCTGCTGACCAAATGCCCACACTGCGATGACCTTTTACGTGATGGCCTCCTTAACCTTAACGAAGTTGCAGCTCATGACGACTTATGCCCTCAGAAGAATCCTCTACCAAAAGACTGCAGCTCTCATAGTCCACAATATTCAACCACTACCTTCGCTCCATTCCAAAACTATTTTCCTGTATATCTGTGCATCCCTTAATTAGGAATCATTTTTTTCTTTAGTAAGTTTATCTCTTATATTGATATTATGTATGTCCTAGAAAACCCACACTCTAAAAAAAATAGACTGATGGTGATATCGATAGATCCTAATAGATGCCATGTGCTATGCTAGTATCCTGGTATATTTTATCTCTAATTGCAACAGACCTACAGGGAGTTAGCTGTGTTGGAAGGCAAGGAAAGTGACAATGAAGATGTCAATTACTTTCCCTGATCACACAGCTAGCACCAAACTGAGCTAGAATTAGAATTCACTTCTCCCTGAACAAGCCCGATCCCGTCTGATCTCGGAAGCTAAGCAGGGTCGGGCCTGGTTAGTACTTGGATGGGAGACCACCTAGGAAGACCAGGTGCTGTAGGTGTAAAAAAACAAACAAATAAAGAAACAAACAAAAAACCTGCAGGACAGCCAGCAACATGAGGTGAAACAAAAGAAAAAGAGACACACTGAAACTAAAGGTTCAGGTGAGAATAAAATGAAAAATAAAATAGATTTAAAAATGGCAGAAAATGCTAAAAGGTTTCTAATTGCTAAAATAGCTCAGGTTAAAGAAATTAAATAAATTTTACACTCTTCTTTAAGTAGATTGAATTGTCATGGATCTCAGGAGAATGCCAACTTAATGAAAACTGTAAACCCAAACCAAAAATGCACTTTCTACCTAGTACTGGTTTCATGTTCTAAGTGTCTGTCTGGCTAAAAATATTACTACTGATGATGATTAACAGACACTATTTTAGGGTAAAGTTCAGGCTACATTATTCAGTATAATTATTTTAATTAAATCCATTAGCATATCTTTATATAAGATTACAAGAGCTACTGGTGATACAAAATAAGTTTTTCTTGAATAATGTATGAAGCAATTATTAATTTACATATTTCTCGAGAAAAACGCATATTAAAATGATTCCATTTGGAAGTACTGAGCTAAAATATATATGGTCCACAAATTCTCCTTTCAGACTTAAGTGTCGCGTCTTTGGAAGATTTGGGGCATACGTAGCCAAACAGCTATTCCGCTGCAGGAAAATGCAGCAAGGCCAGCTTGACCGACAGGTGCCACTGGACCTGAGCTTGTGCCACCCCTGGGGAAGGGATGTAACAGGGTAGATGGCCGGACACGGTGGCTTCGTGTGACTGAAGGATAGAAAACCACAGCACCTCGGGAAGATTCGGGAATGTGCCACTCCGAGCCACCCTGCTGCACGTATTGTAGGACCCTGGACCAAAAACAAGAGAAAGATGATGGCAACCAAAGAGGATGCTTCTGTTCCTGATAGCCTATGGAATGAGGTCCACCTGCTTGTGCCTTCGCTCTAAAGATAACTCTTCTCTTTGTAATCGAGCCTCTTTTAAGCAGATTCTGGTCTTTCAAATAGCATGTCCCATCCCTACCACTGATGCTTTGGTTCACTCAGGCACAAGTGACAATCCAGCAGCTGGAGGAAACCATTCCTGGGAGTGCTTGTATGCCAAAGTATCACAAAGTTCAAACCAAAATATTAATTAAAAAAAGTACTTTTAAGATTTTTCAGTAGATCCAGCACAAGCTCCTATATTTAAAAATTGATTTGTTATGGCCAACCTATGAAAAGACGGTGACGTCACTCATCATTACTGCAAATCAAAACGACGAGATATCAACCGCCTCATACTCAATAAGGTGGCTACCATACAAAAAAAAAAAAATAGAAAATAACAGGTGTTGGCAAAGACATGGAGAAATTAGAACCCTTTTATACACTGTTGACAGAATGCAAAATGGTGCTGCCACTATGGAAAACAGTACAGAACTTCCTCAGAATGTCAAGAATAGATTTACCAAAGGATCCAGCCAGCCATCCCACCTCTGGGGATCCACCCAGAAGAACTGAAAGCAGAGTCTCGAAGACCTAAGTGCGCACGCATATTCACCGTAGCATCACACACAGGAGCCCAGAGGCAGAAGCAACTCAACAGTCCATCAATGGATGAATGGAAAAAAAAAAAAAAAATGTGGCATATGTATACAATGGACTGTGAATCGGCCTTAAAAAGGAAGAAAGTCCTAGCATGTTGCTACGTAATGAACTTGGAGGACGACGGAGCAGTGAAATGAACCAATCACAAAATGCCAAGATATCCAAAGACATCAAATTCATAGAGACCATAAGGAGAACTGTGGTCACCTGCGGCTGGAGTCAGGCGGGGAACGGAAGAGTTTGTGTAATGGGGACAGAGTTTAGGATTTTCAATATGGAAAGTTCCAGAGGACTGTTTCACAGCGGTGTGAATACAGTTAGCACGGCTGAGCTGCACAACTGAAGCCTGTTTAGACAGAATATGCTACCTTACGTGGCTCTGACCAAAATCGGAAACAAGCAGATAAACGATTTGTCATGCCTTCCTTGGAGAATATCAACAACGGCTAAAGGGTCCCCAGCGTTTCTGAGGGGAGGGATGCTGTTTTCACTGGGCGGGACCACTTTGGGCACCACTGGCTCCTGCCTATTAGATGCCAGAACAATACCACCCTCGTGTGTGCACAACACACTCATACACACGCACTACACATGCACAACACACGCAGATGCAAAACACACTCATACACACACACAACATACGCACCACACACACACACACACACACACACACACACACACACACACACACACACACAGGCACTATCACAATCGGATGTGCCCCTGACATTCCCAAACAGCCCCTGGTTAGACAACACCTTTCCTTCCCACATGTGTGGCTGTGCCATCAATGGGACCACCCACTGAAGCCCTCAGCCCTTGGTCAGCGTGGCTGGACCTGGGCCACTGGGGCGCTCCGGCCACGCACAGCCACACCATACGATGACCGGTTCCTTTACGCCCGTGTGTGTCAGCAGTGGGCAACCACGGGCTCAGGTGTGCCCTGCCCTGCTCCCACCTTCCTCTCGATGGGAAGATGCACTATCAGACCCGTTTCATCCAAGGTCCCCATGGTGGGTCACATAGGAGGCCAGAAGGCAGTCTGGTCAAGGACGGAATAAACTATGAGACAACAAATGGTCGGGGTGGAGCCGCCATGACCCGGGGAGTGAGGACAGGCGCCTGCAGATGTGGGCTGAGCAGCGGGACCTTGTGGCCACGTGTACGAGACCCGAGAAGCAAAGGGGGTGAGTAAGCCCACGGCGGCACAGACGGGATGAGCCCTCTCCCCTCCTTTGCAGCCACGGTGCTGTCCACACCTCCCGGGATCCACGTGCCGGAGGAAAGCCGTGCTGAGTGGGAGCACGCCCACAGTGCTGGCAAGCACAGACCCGGACTCCACTCCTGAGCCTCGCTTTCCCTCCGCACCAGCCCCGCGGTGCAGCTGGAAGGCTCGGGCAGGGGGCCGCCCTGTGAACGGGCCTTCGCAGCCTCCAGGTGGCGAAACCCGGTTACCTCTCTCGACAGCTTCCAAGAGGCAAAGCGTGACTTCCAAATGATGGCAATGTTGCAAAAAAAAAAAAAAAAAAAAAGCTCAAAGTTCAGAAGTCGACAGACAGGAAAACGGTCCCATTCAAAAGCATCTTAAGAGCTTGAACCACAGTGAGACAGTTTTGAAGACCGAGGTGGGAGAAGAGAACACCCCACTTGTGTCTTGCACGCTGCCACAAAGCAGCGCCTGAGGGACAGGGACAGGTGGAAGGAGAGGCCGCAGCAGGGCCGGGAGGGGGAGGGACCCCCAGACTCTCCATCCAGCACATGCACGGCCTCTCCCCACTCTCGGCCCCCTCCTGCTGCCCCAAAGCTCCGGCCACCCCAACAACCCT
>CM053506.1:1746010-1766239 GCA_028627145.1 Eidolon dupreanum
CCTCACTTTTCTATTCCCCCCCACAAACTCTCAGCCTTTGATGACTCTAAACTGAAAGCTACACTGAGGTGAGAGAATGAATGTGGAAGAATGAGACGGTCAGGTGATGCCGATCTCGTCCTATTTTACTTGAAAAGCTGTTAACCTTGTACAGTTTGTGACCTTGGTCCGCGTCGGGACGGGATGATCCCTTCCTAAACTCTCTGCTCACTTCTCGTTCAGAGTCCGTGAGCAAAGGGAACACGCGCCGGGGATCGGCGTGTTTTTCCTGTCGTGATAAATGCCATACTCCTTACAAATAATGCTGCCTAGAAAAATTGGGGGCCACACAAGTGGCACGAGATCGTAGAACCACGGCCCGTACGTGCGGGTTCGATTGCAGCGTGGTATGGAACGTGACTGGCTGCCCGTCACAGCGACACCGAGAACCTTCACCCGACGGGGTTCGCTTCTCTTTCTTTTCCACACAACACGGAGCCCAGAGGAAGAGTCTCGTGCACTTGCCCTGTAGCGTCCCCATGTCCTTGGCTCCTTTTATCTTTCTGTCCCACCCTCCTGGGCTCTTTGTGTTTATCTCCTGTCCCCTGCCCCTCCACCATCAGGAGTGCACCCCCGGCGGCAGAGAGGGAAAGGCGAAGGGTCACGGGCTCTTCTGGTCACTCTCCTTTTAAGGACCTTTTCCCAGCCCCTACAAAATGTCATGGGCTTTCATCTCACCGGCCGGATGCCACGTGAGCACCCTAGATGTGAAGGAAGTGGGAAAGGATTTTTAGATAGGTTTATTGATGCTTTCAACAAAAGCAGAGTGTTCTCAGTGAAGTGGAAAGGAGCCATATATACTGGACGGGCAGCTGACACTCCCTTCTTCATTCTTTCTGCCCAGAATGTCTGTTGCCTGACAGCTTAGAACGTCCCTGCTTATTCTGGGTTACTCAGTCCTACTTAATTAGGCTTCGAGTCTCTCCTCCCCATTGGTTTGGGGGTCAGTCTTGGAGACTCCTGTTAGCAGTAGCTCTGGCTGTAAATCGTGGGGGTCCTAAATGCCCCACGGACGTGATTCAGTCCCGCTGGGTTGTGCAGAATGGAGCGAGGTGCCCCGTGGACCCCTGCCAGGCCCTGCTGGGAAGGGCTTTATGTTTGGTGCCCTAAGGAATGTTTTGGTCCAGTGCTTGGCACAGACCACGTGTCAGCCTCTCCTGGAGCGGCTCCAGCAGGAGCTGAGCCTGACCTCAAACCAGGTTCTTTGCTGGGATAACTTATGTGTCCCGCGGGCTGAGACTGCCCAGGACAAAAGGTGCAAAGAGGTCAGAAGTCAGAAACAGCATTTGTCAAAAGGTAGCATGGCCTCCTCAGCCTTCCAGGGCCCTTCTCTGGGTGTTGCTGACCTCACCTAACTGGACCCCATGATGAGGCGGGATCCTGGTGGTCAGAGTCTCTCCCTTCTGCCTCCCTGTCTTCCTCCCTCCCTCTCTCCTTCCTTCCTTCCTTCCTTCCTTCCTTCCTCCCTCCCTCCCTCCCTCCCTCCCTCCCTTCCTCGCTCCCTCCCTCCCCTCATCCTTCCTTCCCTTCCTTTAAAAGTTGAGGCACCACTGTAGCCACATTGTGTAGCTGTGATAATGCTTCTTAAGTGTAAATCTGTAGTCTGGAACTGCTGAGTAGATGTTTTAGCATCTTAGAGGTTCAGTGGCAGGAAGGTGACCTTAAGGTCACGGACCTTGGGGCTAGAGGCCTGCAGGGTCTCTCGTTCCCCTTGGCCCCGCCCCTGGTGTCCCTACTCTTCCCTCTCAGTAGTGCTTCTTCATCCGTGATATAAAGATGCTAATTTTAGATGAAATAATATTGCTATTTTTATAGGCTGCTTAAAGAAAAAGCCGTCCCGTGTCCTACACAGATGTCTAGGACGTCTGGTCTGTAGTGGGTCCCGGGCAGCTCCCGCATGGCCTTTTAAGAGGAGGTGGGGAGAGCTAACTCGTGTTCTCATTTCCCTGGCTGCAGCTTATTTATTACCTTGGGATAAAAACAATTGTGCTCACAGCTGGAATTGACAAGCGTGTTTTTCTTTTTGCAGTTGGAATAAACTTTTGAGGTCTTTTTTTTTTTTTTTCCTCCTTCCTCTTTTAAAATGGTCTGCTATATTTTTCTAAAATGTGGTAGCTTTGCAAAATTCCAGGATAATTGACAGTAGTTATTTTTCCAGAGAACAAAGAGGTGAAACTTGAGAGATGAAGATACTGAAGTTTATCATTGTATGTCACTGTCTTTCTCACTATGTAAATCCATACTTTGTGTGTGTGTAGAAAGCTCATCTTGTTTTGAAATGGAATTGCAGTTTTAAAACTGTGGCCCGATGTCATTTGGGTCCCGGGGAAACCACAGAAAGATTCCTGGCAATTGGAGGCACTTTGCTAATTTTTGTTTGTCTGTGTTTCCTGTGTGGGTGTATCGCGTTAACTGGAAAGTGAGCAGGCAGACACATCCTGTATCAGGCGTTCTGCATCAAATTATTAAGCTCGTGATTTGTGTTTCTCTTCCACCTTTCCGGTGCTTTGTGGAGTTTTTGCCTGTCATCTGAATAATTATTGATCATGACTAAGTTGCTGCAGATCTGTCATTTTGCTATCATTTCCTGGGTATCGGAAATAGAATGCAGGTTGCAGACAAAGATCTTGTCATTCCTTCTTAACGGGTTCCGATAACTCTCAAGTAGAGCGAGGGATGATGACTACGTTTTATGCATCTGTTTGTCTACTGACATCCCTCTGGCTTCTTTCACTCCTTCCTCCACCTCAAGGCGGCTCAGACAAGTGACTCTTCCTGCTTTATTTGATAAAACTGAGAGGTGAGGCTCTCGAGACCTTCCTTTCATTACAGAAAGATGCTCCCAATCCCTTATTTCCTCTTTGTTTTTGAAGGATAGTTTCATTCAGCATAGAATTCTAGGTTGGCAGCTCTTTCTTTCTCCAGGTGCTGTTCACGCCTCTCTTGCTTACCATCATTTCTGGCGAGACGTCAGCTCTGAGACTTATTGTTATGTGGTTGAAGGTGATGGTGTTTTTCTTTTCCTTTAGCTGCTTTTATAATTTTTCTCTTTTTTCTGTGGCTCTTAGCAGTTTTGCTATGGATTACAGAAGGATACTTTGCTTTTATTGACCTTATGTTAGATTTTCAAAGCTGCTGGAATCTTTGGATTGATGTCTTTTTTAATTATGGAAAATTCATGGCCATTATCCATTCTGATGTCATTGCACGTATCTCTCAATTTCTTCTGGAACTTCACTGGCCTGTGTATCTGGTCACTGTGCCCTGCGTATCTCTGACACTCTTTCTGTGTTTTCCATCTCCCTGTTTGTTGATTTTCCTGTGGATCATCTTCCACTGCAGTCATTGTCTTCTCACTGTGGCTAATCTAAATATAATCTGTATAATGAATCCTAAATTTCATATGTTATATACACATTTTTAATTTTAGAATTTTCATTGATCCTTCTCTGTAGATTCATTTCTTCACTAAGATTTTCCACCTTACCTATTGTTTTCTCCATCTCTTTTCCATATTTCCTTTTTTCTCTATTTTAAAATATATTTATTTTGGCATTCTTGTTAGTTGACTGCAGTATCTTGGTCCCCTGTGCCTCTCTTCTGTTGCCTTCATTTCTTCGATTTGGCCATTGTTCTGGTCTGTTGCTGTAGTCAGTCATCTTTGTCTGAACGCAGAACTACATATGTGAAACTGTCACAGCTCCCGATGACGTGGCCTTCTTTCAGAGATGATTTGTCCCCATCCTAGTCAGAGAACATGGCACTGACCACCTTACCCTACAGAGGCTGACCTGAGTCAGGGCTGCGTGTAGCCTTGCTAAGCCTCAGTCTACGTTTGTTTGCCCTGGTTCTTCAGGGTTTTCAACTTAGAGTCTGCTCTGCTAGCAGGGACCCCTTTCCCTGGCATTTTCCAAACTCCATTCATTATCTCAGACGCTGAGAAAAACTTCACTGTGCTTTACAGAGGTTTTCGGTTTGATTTTTAGTCTCCTCACGCACGTACTTGTAGGCATTTGCCGGCGTCCTGAGCGGGGAGAATGACTGCATGCTCGAAGGCTCACAGTGCTGGCACCAGTGTCTGCCACGTGTTGTTCCATGTCACCTGCGAGCAGATGACCCCATGGCTTCAGTTGTTCGGTGTGCCATTTCAGGAAACCCCCACTTGAAAACCCTTTATAACACAGATACACTAGGTTGCAGTTTCTCATTTTAGACAGAACATGCTACTTTACCATGGAACTCATTTAAATATAGGATTACCTCTAGGGTCATTAATTATGACTTAGTTTACAAAATTTTCCATCGTATACAAGTTTTCAGGTATGGTATACTTTTAATTAGGCAGACAGCAAGTCTATGTTAATAAAACATCTGAGTTGAAACATTTAAAAATGCAAATGCAGTGATTCTTAGTAATGCAGAGACTTGAGGTAACGGCTAATAAATAATTTATGGATGATACTTTTTTATAATTAGCAACATATATTTGCATACATGTAACCAGGGCACAACTATCTTACCCATTTATTGAGTGTGTTTTACCTCTTGAAAGTTTCCCCATCACCATTAATTCTGTGACAAATGAATTTGTGTACTTCCATAACTCTGAAATAAAATAATTTTGAGTTTACTGTTATGTCATTTTCAAATGCTTATATAAGATTATGTTAAATTTAGACAATTAAGTGTCTTTGCGCCTCTCAATTATGTGACCTCATAGGTTTAAAAACCACTGGCAGGAAATACACCAACACATTAATGGAATAATCTCTGGGAGGTAGAATTGCAGTTGAATTTTTCCATCCTTTTCTTCCTTCCTCCCTCCTTCCCTCTCTGGCCATACATTTGTTTGTTTACATTTATAAAATGTATTGTGTTAACAGTGACAGAAATAATAGTACGCTGATTAAAGCCAGCCATGTGGCGAGAAGGCGTGTGGTCTGCGGACCCCTCCTCCCCGGTGTGCTGGCTGCGGGGACATCCGCGCGCGTTCTCGTGTCGCGCAGCCAGGCCGCGGGGGCCGCGGGCGCGCCACGCTCGCCCTCCTCACCGCGCGCGTGTCCCCCGCAGGCTGTACGAAAGCAAGGGCGAGGCCGACTTCATGGAGTCCCTGCTGCAGCTGTTCCGGTCCATCAGCGACATGATGCGCGGCGCGTCGGAGCAGGCCGTCAGGGTCAAGGTAGGCCCCGGTCCGCCGGCCGCGGGGGGCGGGGACGCGGGGACGCGGCGCCGTGACGCGATGCCGAGCTGGGGCGGGAGGTCCGGGCGTGGCTCCTGCTGCGGGCGCCCGGGACTGTCCCACCTGCGGGCGCCCGGGACTGTCCCACCTGCGGGCGCCCGGGACTGTCCCCCCTGCGGGCGCCCGGGACTGCCCCCCCCTGCCTGCGCCGGCGCGACCACCTGTGCTCGCGGGCTCCGCCGCGGCAGGACAGGCCCTGCCGTCCTTCGCGTCCCCCCCGAGCCAGGGCAGGTGGGCGGGACCGTGTGGTCAGGGGAGCTCCGTGTCCCAGCGGATGCGCAGGCCCACAGCGCCCGCGCGTCAGTCTGACCTCCGGCCGCGCCACGCCGGTGGTGTCACCTCGTGGGCCTCTCCTGCGTCGTCGCTGGCCTGCCCAGGAGAGCGCCCAGAGTTGCCAGGGTCCCCCCATCCTCTCCTCCTCTGTACCTGTTCTTGCCCTGGGCCTTCGGGAGGAAGGCGCCTGCCTGTGCACGGGGTCCCGTGTCCTTTGGGATCCGCCTGCGTGGAGCTGCCCGCAGCGGACCGAGCAGCCCCAGGCGGCGCCGCTCGGCATCGGGTGCTGGGGGTGCCGCGGGCCGCGTCGCTGCGCAGGTGGCTGTGCGGCTGGCCGCTTCCTTGGAAGGAGCAGCGTCTTCCAGACCACTGACTTGGTGGCCGCTGCTGGCGGTGGCCGCCTCTGTTCTCGCTTCCTCTTAATGTTCTTTAAACTATAATTTCCAAAAACCTCTTTGTGGCTATTGCCTTAACAATGGTCCGGGAAAGTGATTTCCCAGCTTCAGTGCTTGGCATTTGGTCTGAGACAAAGAGGCCTTTATGCTCAGATGCGTCTGGTCGTCTCTGCGGACAGGAAACCCATGTGACCGAATGCGGACCCTGTCCTGACAGCCCTTTCGTCCCGGACTGGGGCACCTGTCTGGCAGAGCTGAGCGACTCCGCATTATGGTTTCTCGTTCTTCATGTGAATTTCTTATAAAAAGTAAAATGATGATCTTACAGACAGTTATTGTGATACACATGTTAACGTGTCAGGGTATTTTGGCAACTTGATGTTGCCTAAAGCTGCCTTATCGTCGAGGTTAAAATTAGCGATGTGCTCAGTACATTTACTACTAAGTCCTGTGGCATTTTAGGAAAACAGACGTGGGAAGTGTAAGAATAGATAAAAATTGCTGGACGTTTTGAGCCCAGAAGGAACTTGAGATTTCTAAGTATATTCCGGCGGTATTGAGTTCGGTCAGGCGTGGCTCGTGTCTGCCTCCTTCCCTGGCGTCACGCCATTCAGTGACCGGGTCTCGGAAGGTCTTCCGTCAACGGGCGGTTTATCACAAGGCACGAGTGAACCCAGGGACGTTCGCGCCTTGAGGCGAACCTTCCATCTGCCACACAGGCGACCGCGTTGTATTTGAAACGTTGCCTCCTTGCCTCTGATTCCGTATTTTGCTCTTTCACAGTATGAATCCTCTCAGCGTCTGAGATTCAAGGGCTCCCAGCACGGTGTTTGTGTTGTTCTAACTCTTTAACTTTGCTCTGTCAAAATGGAGGTACAAGTGTGAATCATCTGACAGAGAGAAAACGAAGGACTGGCATTTCCGAGGGGGCGAGCGTTGTTCCCCAGGCGACCCCCCTCCCGGCTGCTTTGAGTTTTGAGAGGATCTGCGTGGCCTCGTTCACGACTGTGAGGCCAGCGCGCTCTCTTGCCTTCTTGGCGTGAATTGGGGTGACCTTTGGGCATTGGGTTGGGGGTGGCTGCTGTGTCACGTTCTCAGAACTGAAGCCACAGCTCGCACCCACCTGGCAGGTTTGAGGCAGCCGCCGCATGCTGTGCCCCAAGGAAGAAGGAGGAGGAGGCGGCAAGGGGCGTTTCGTGTGCTGACCAGAGGATAAACAGTTCTCAGCATTGCCGCTTTCCGTGTGACTTACTGACACCATTTACACCAGAGTCATTTAACTGAAGGGAGCAAACACGCCGATGCGGGGGGCACTTGGGTATTTATTTTAGCGGGAGGGGGGACCGCGGTGAATGCATGGGCAGTGCCATCTTTCACTCCTCTGCCAGGGGACCTCCGGTCACCTGCAGTCTGCACACCTGCTCTGGGGACTCAGCCCTTTCTGGAGACAGACCCCTCGGTGTGCTGCCCTACCAGCCCTCACTTACCGCTCCCCAGCCTCGGGGCTGTTGCCAGATCCTTTAAAACATTTTTTATTATGCTAAAGAAAATGAAAGTTTACTATGTTAACCATTTTTAAATGTACAGTCCAGTGGTATCAAGTACGCCCACGTTGCTGTGCACCCATCGCCCCGTCCACCTCCAGTAGTCCCCCGTCTCCCCAGACAGACCCCCGTGCCCACCGAGCAGTAGGCCCCCACTCCGCCCGGCCCTCGGCAGGCACCATTCTGCTCTCTGTCCCCATGAATTCAACTCGTCGCGGGTCCGCATAGATCGGCACCACACAGCATTCACGCCATGTGACTGTCTCAGTTCACGCGTGTAATGCCTCGAAGGTCCCTCTGGGGTGTGGCATGTGACAGGGTCGATTTCTCCCTTTATAAGACAGCCCAGTATTCCACCGTAGGCATGGTCCCTGCACGGACACGTGGTTCTCTATACCTTCTGGCATTTGTGACTGACGCAGCTGTGAGCATAAGTTTACAAACAGCTGTGCGAGTCTCTGCTTTCCTCCTTCTGGGTGAACGCCGGAAGTGTGACTGCCGGGTCGTACGGCAAAATTCTGTGGTTCATCCTCTGAGGAATTACTATACTGCTTTTTACAGCAACTGTACCATTTTACTAAAAAAACTTAAATTGAAAATTCCTCGTCAGATTTACTTTAGCGGCCATTTCCGGCAGCTTCCCAAGCTTGAGGCTCATGGCCCACCCAGGCCCGCCTCCAGCACACGATGCTGGTCTGTCTGCTTCACCGAAAGGACCTCGGGACCTGGCTGGGGGGCGCCTGTCCTTCTTGCTTCCTTCTGAAGAAGAAAAGTCCATCTGAACAACCTGAGACGAACCTCGCACCGGTTTCCACCTGTGCTGAGGTCACCCCCAGCCCTCCCACCCCGGGTCCCACCTGACCCTTCTCCCTTTCCTCTCGGTCTTGAGTCTTCTGTCCTCACATCATGTGGCCCCTTTGACTTTGCCCACAACCAGGCCCTGAGCTTCTCAGCGTCCATCAGATACGTGGACGTCCTTGTTTGCCGCCTTCCTCTGGCTTCACACCCTGTGAGAAGGTCCTCGCCCCTGTTCCCACTGCCCTCTGGTTCTGTGCTCTGCCCTACCCCACGTGATCACGGCCCAGCTCCCCTCACCCTCAGCCCCCCGTACAACACAGAGTCACGTGCCGGTCATTCTCTTCCACTGCCTGCTCTTCCCTTTCTCACCTTGGCCGTGAGGCGCTGTGTCTGTTCAGGTCCTCAGTCACTGCTCATGGATGCAGACAGTCTCACGTGTACTCCGTACACCCTCGGTGCTGGACCAGCCTGTTCTTGTTACCTGCTTGTATTTCAGCATCTCCCCAAAACTCTCATCTAGGGGTGGCCTTCTTTTTCTCTGGGTACCTGCAGAAATAGGTCAGATTCCAGTTCCTGCTGTTCAAGAATCTTCAGAGTCAGCCCAAGCATCTATCCCTGCCTTTAATTCTGAGAGACCCAGGTGGCATCCCCCTGAGTCTCCCAGGGATGCCAGCGTCGTGGGTGCTTGGAAGACCGGAAGCCCTCTGAGGGTCAGTTCCCCCAGCCAGTGGCTGGGAGAAGGGTGAAGACTCCTGAGATCATCATTACACAGTGTGGATGGACAGAGTGATGACTGAAGCCTCGGCCGCCCGATTCTAGAGCCGCACTCTTGTCCCTTCATCTCCCTTGGAGACAGTTGCTAAGCACCACATTGACGGACAGTAGCTCTGGATTGGTTTCTTGGGGCCTTGGATGGTGTAATCGTCATTGCTTGTGGGGCTTCCATCTAACTGCACGTGGTCTGTGTTCGTTCGGGAAGCAATTAAAAACCTGTGACGATACGCCAAAAAAATTTAGGTGTGTCTGAAGCGGGAATAAAGGGAATTAGACGGGGCTGGTCATGAAGACTTCTCGGGGACGAGATCTTGGGGCTGGCTCCACTGCGTTGGCAGTGGGTGGTTCTGCATCTTTCTTTTTTTTACAACTTTCTTTTTTTATTAGTTTCAAGTATAGAGAACATCGGCTAGACATTTATATGCTTTACGAACAATCCCTGGCTACTCTGTCTTCCCTCTGGCTCCCCACCCTGCCCTAACCTTACTGCCGCCTGCATTTCCTCTGCCATGCTCCCCGTCCCCGTGACCATCTATCAACTAATTTGTACTTCTTTACCCCTTCACCCCTTTTTCCCAAAGCCCCCCACCACCTTCCCCTCTGACCATCACCCTTTTGTCTTCTCTGTTTGAGGGTCTGTTTTCGATTTGTTTGTTCTTTTCGTCTCTCAGTTCCTTGACCACTCATTGATCGCAAGGTTAGATCTGGGGCATTTGGGGCTTTGCAGTGAGAGTTCTCACAGGCGGAGCTTCCGCTCGGTTCAGCGAGTTTTAGTACCAGTTCTGTGGGGCGATCCTAGAAACGACTCTCCTGGGACTTAAGCGTAGTCTGCTGCTCTGTCTGGAGCTGAGAATCCCAGAGCTTTCCGTAGAAGGAAACTCAGACCATGCTTCACAGTAAGAGAGAGAGATCCTTGCTGTGTGTGTGTGTGTGTGTGTGTGCATTGTATATACAAAGCTGAAAAACATTTCATGAATATGTTCTTACCTCTGTTCCATGTGATACACTCTGGCATTTTCTGTTTTATTCGAGCATCCTTTATTCTATGGCGAACTAAAGTATTTCACTGAACAAAAACATGCCGGTTGGCAGGCACTGAATTTCCTCAACAGCTAATGTGTCTCGGAACACATTTAAAAAACGCTGCTCTTTCCCTTCTTCAGGTCCCGCTGCTGTTTCTCCCGTACGGTTTAGTGGGAAAATATTCTTAGCTTTCCACGTCTCTCGCAGTGTCTTGTTATGCCGCAGGCCCCTGGCGCTCAGCGGCTCTCCCTGCGGGCGTGCGGATTGGACTGGGGTGAAGATTAATTGAATCTGAGCCCCCCTCCAGCCGAGGCTGGCACCCAGATGCTGAGACTCTGCCTTCCTGACAGAGGGTCTGTCCTCGGGGTGCAGCCCCCCATCTGTTGGCATTCTAACCGTCTGCGATGCCTTTTCTGTCTTGTCTGCACCAGAAGAAAGTGTGGTGGAAATAAACTCTATCGTAATCCCAACAAATGGCAGTCGTTGGGTGAGTTTTGCCTACCAAGGACCACAGCTTTCATTTCCTGAAAAGTAATATCCCGACTTTAATGAATTATACTTAGCTGCTTTATATCTCATCGAAAATTCTTCCTTATCAGCTTGTGTCGCTTTTTGACTGTGTCTACGCTATCATCTGGGGGTCCACATAGCCTCTCACAAATTTGTAAGATTAGATTTTTCTTTTGTCCTCAGGCAAAACTGTCTGAATGTGTTAAGGATGATGAAAATAAGATCAGAAGTAATATGATTTCCTTTGCAGATGAGGAAATCAGGTTTCACAGGTAACTTTTGAGCTAGGCAGCGCCTCATCTCCGGGCCTAGCTGCTCCCAGCTCCGCCCCTACCTCCTGGCCCTCGCGTGAAGCTGCCACTTCGTGTGCTGCCTCCAGTGTCTCCGTAAGGATGTGAAGTCCCAGTTTCCTTAAAGCTGGCCTTTATTGGGTGCTTAACCCTTAGTTTCACGTGCAATATGAGATCTCGTTAGAGAAGTGAAAATACCAAAACGTTAATGAAGAAAAATAATCATTTATCACCTGGCCTCCTGTAGATTGCACAGTCGGCATTTGTCTTTATAATTGTGTGTTTTTTCTCTGTAGTGTCCTTCTGAGTGACACGTAGATGTGCGGTCACTATACACAGGTATATTTACGTGTGTGGGTACATATATATACACACTCATACTTTTCAACCTAAATTTCCCCACATATATTTTTCTACGTCCTTCCACATTTTTCAAGGACATGTGATTCAAGGTCACGTATAACCTCATGGCTGTATCATGGGTTATTTAACTGGTTTTCCATTTCAGGACACTTGGATTGCTTCAGGTTTTCCTTTCCGTAAGCAGTGCCTTGGTCAGCCTCCGGGGCCGGCCGCCTCTCTCGCCCGTCTGTTTGCCGTGAGGCGTCCACCCTTCCACGTGCTCTGCCGTCCTGTGGAAGTCGTGACTGGGCCCGTTGGGGCTGGACCCCAGGTCACTAGTGCACACCATTCCCCCGGGCCACTGCATTTCCTGTGATTGCATAGCCTTGGCCTTCCGCCCGGCCCCTGCTCGGTCCGTGACCCGTCTTGGTCCGTGACCCGTCTCGGTCTGTGATTCTGGCTCTGGCTGTGATCCGTCTCATTCTACCCTTTGTGGAGTCGAGTGACGTGACTGCAGAATTCCCTGCCGGGGAGCCACTGAATCCTCAGAAGCCACCCGCTTACGTAGCCTTGGCTTCTCTAGGCGTGGGACCGGTGGCCGAGTCAGGTGGCCGACCCCAGCTCCTTCAGCCTGGGATCATCTGGGCCCTGAAGCAAACGGCCAGTGAGATGTGGGGACCACCGTAGCCCAGCGTGAAGTTTAAGGAAGCGGGGAGCATTTGAGCCAGCTGTGCTTCTTACACGCAATAAGATATTTCCTTCGTTTTCCTTCTTTCTTTTCGAGGTTTGGGGGGATGCCACTGGCCGTCGTGGTCGATTCGGGAATGCCGTCGACAGCAGTCAGGGCTCTGCTTGCAGGCCTCTCCTCCGTCGTGTGCACGGGGCTGAGAGGGGTTGGGCGGCGACCTCCAGGTCCTATTGTCGGTGTCGGGGGCGACTTGTGAGACCAGGTTGCCTGGCAGCTGAGGGCTGGTGGCCCCGGAGGAGCCGGCTGTGAAGGGCCTGGGCGTTCTTCTCCTGACAGAGGAGGGAGGGCCCAGACCTCAGGAAGTGAGCAAGCCACGCTCGGGAGGTGCGGCGTCCTCCTGGGCCTGCCCCGATGACAGGCCCACACTCGGTACCGTCTAAGAGAAGGTCCTCTCACAGTCCCCCGGGCGCTTGTCACGGCCAGCTGGGCTGCGGGCACAGAACGCCTCAGACTGGTGGCTCATGGGTGTACGTCTCACAGCTGTGGAGCCCGGAAGCCCGAGGTCAGGGTGCCAGCGTGGTGGGGTCTGGTGATGCCCCTCTTCGGCTTTGCGGGTGGCCGCCACCTCACTTCACCCTCACACGGCAGAGGACCGACGGAAAGCAGCTCTTGATCCTTATGGGGGTGCTGATCCTGTTGGGGCAGGAGAGCCCCTCATGACCCCAACTAACCCTAATCACCTCCCAGAGCCCCACCTCCTAACGGCATCAAGTTGGGAGTGGGGTTTTGTGAATTGGGGGGACACAGCATCTGGCTCGTAACTGCGCTCTCAGCAGCTGCTGCCCTGGGTCTTTCTGGCGCTTGTCGGCAGCGGTCCTCGGCTTGTGGGAGTCCCGTCTGCCTCCGCCGTGTTTTCCCTGTGGGTCTGCGGCTCTGTGTCTCCTCTTCTGGTGAGGACAGCGGTCATGTTGAGTCTGGGGCCACTCTACTCCAGGGGACCCGCCGGTCACTTGGTGACATCTTCAAAGGCCCCGTTTCCACGTAAGAGCCCGTTCGTCGGTGCCAAGGGTCAGGACTTGAACATGTCTCATTCTGGGACACGATTCAGCTACAGTAAAAGTCAGTGTGGACATCAGCGTGGAGGTCACAGGCCCCGGGGCCCGTCACGGACACAGGGCTGGGGAGGAAGTGGGTCCTGAGACGGGCCCCGAGGTCAGCCGGGCACGCGGGAGGCCGCAGACCTGCACTTCTCACAGCCCGGTGTGTGCACGGGGTATGTTTGGAGACCGGCGGGTTGGGGATAGTTTGGGGTTCAAGGGAGGTTTCCGGAGGAGTTAGGCACAGAGAGCGTGAGGTGGGCAGGGTTCCAGCTGGAGGCAGCAGACGGCGGGAGGGAGTCTGTTGCTTTGAAGAAACTACGAGAAGCTCGGCTGTGGTTTGCGGGGCGGGCGGTGAGGCGGGCACCTGGACAGAGCTGAATGGGCGGGTCTGGGCTGAACCTACTCGGGGAGCCGTGGGCGCCCCTGGGGAGCGCTCGGTCAGGCTTTCCAAGGGCTGTTGGGCTACTGTCCACAGGAGGCATGGAGGCTGAGCGAGGGAGCAGTGGGAGGAACGGCTGTCACGGAGTCAGCTGAGAGGCCTGGGGCCGGAGCGGGAGAGCCCCCCGCGGCACCGCTGACATCTGGGCCGAGGGTGCCTGGCGGTAGGCGCCGTCTCACCCACTGTAGGGTGTTTAGCACAGTCCCTGGCTCTGTCCCCACTAGACGCCTCCCTGAAGCGACAACCAGAAATGTCTCCAGACGCTGGTTGGGGGTGTGGGACCCAAGCGCCCTGGTTGAGGACGGGTGGGCTGCAGCCCTGGCGATAATGAGACGCGGGCATGCTGGGCGAGGTGCAGGCGGCCGCGCTGGTCCCGAGGCGTGAGGCCGGGAGGAGGGAGGGAGGCGTCGCCGTCGCTGCCCCAGTCTCCAGCTTGGGCGCCTGAGTGATGGAGACGTCTTAGTCAGTGCTGAAGGTCGCAGGATGTGTGGACGTTGAGGTGGGCAGCCCCGGAGACCCAGCTTGAGCCTTCTCTCCTCCTGGGAACTGCTGTAGTGACCCTGCCCCCATCAGGGGTGCTGGCGCGTCCTTGTTTGCTGCTTCTCGCATGTTTTGGATATCCTCTTCATAAATAGCCTCCAGCCCCTGCCTCCCTCCTTCCCTCCCTCCATCCCACAGCACCTGGTCTTCCTAGGTGGTCTCCTATCCAAGAACTAACCAGCTCGACCCTGCACAGCTCCCAAGATCTGACATCGGGCTCGTTCAGGGTGGCATGACCGTAGACCATGGACCGTGGCTCCACTGGGGCGCGAACCCAGGACCTTCTGCGTGTAAAGCAGACGTGCTCACCGCTATACTATGGAACCGCGTCCTCTTTTTTTTTTTCCACTAGCTGTTTCTGATCACATGACCATCTTTTAGAACCAGGTTCTCATTTCCTGATTCTTTCTGGACAGTGTCCTGTTTCTGTCCGGGGTCTGCCTGGCAGTGCTGCTGGCTAATTGGCTGTGGGCGTTGTGCAGATGTCGCGTTAGCCGCTGCTGGACCCTTGGTGACATCATACAGTGGAGGAAAATACTGAACCCAGACTCCCACGTGGTTCGGAGAGACCTCATCAGCCGCTTTTGTCCAGATGGACCGTGGAGCCTGAACTAACCCTAATCCCTCACCTTCGTGTGGCTCTGCCCTGCTCCGAGCCTGAGCTAATCCCCATCCCTCACCTCCGTGCGGCTCTGCCCTGCTCCGAGCCTTTCGAGTTCTGTGATCTCTTGTGACCCTCCCCGCGCCGCCATGGTCTCTGTTCCAAGTAATGATGGAAAAGCTTTCCAAAGGGGTGGCGGAAAACCTAATCACGTACAGTCTGCACGTTTCAGCAGCTGAGCCGCTGATGGGACCATTTATGTCCCCCGTTCACTGGCTTTTCTCTGGGATCTTAAAATTGTGGGTGCCCCAGGGAGCCCCCTCAGAGAGATTTTGTTCTGGGAGAGATGAGGGCATTTCAAACAGGGCCTAAAACAGTCCGACCGGTCTAAACAGGGTCTTCTCGAGCGAGCTGAAGGTACAGGGTGTGCAGAGCGTTGTGCGTACCTCCCTGTGCGATGATTGATTTTTACAAATGCATTTGCTGTGGGTTTTTGTCGGTTCTTTTCATGTCTTGTGTCTTTGCGGATTGAAGTCTCATTTGATGGCAAATGGCATAAACCTCTAATGAGACCTAAATACAGGGAAAGATATTCCAGTTTATGGATAAGAAGATTAAATATTGTTAAGATGTCAGTTCTTTCCAACTTGATCTAAATCAAAATCCCCGCAAGTTACTTTGAGGATATGGACAGGCTGATTCTGAAGTCTATTCAGAGGCAGAAGACCCAGAAGAGTCAGCATAATGGAGGAGGAGATCAAAGTCAGGGGTAGACACTGCTCGCCGCCAGGTCTCACTGTCAAGCTACGGTAATCTAATTGCAGAAAAGCAACTCGAATTAGCTTCAGGAGGAAGGAGAAGAGTCAGTTCATGTCTCTGGGCAATCCCAGGCATGAGGCGGCATGGCCGTGTCGAGGGGTTAAAAGCCGCCTTC
This sequence comes from Eidolon dupreanum, assembly GCA_028627145.1. Lineage (NCBI taxonomy): Eukaryota > Metazoa > Chordata > Mammalia > Chiroptera > Pteropodidae > Eidolon > Eidolon dupreanum. The sequence goes on from CM053506.1 coordinate 1,761,540, forward strand.
ACTCTTGGCTCAGCTTCTTCCATCCATTTGCGGGAAAGGAGGGTCACCAGCAGTCAGGGGCTCGTCGTTTCTCATTGTTTGTAATCCCAGAGGACAAGCGGTTGTCTGTCTCTCTCTCTCTCTCTCTCTCTCTCTCTCTCTGCAAGGCTGTAACAGTCCTCACAAAGAACTCTCATCGACCTTCTTCCCGTAAAGGAGGGACCGCCCCTGAAGGGAAGACTCGAGGAGGTGAAAGGTGGGGGGAGGCTTCCTAGTGCAGACAGAGGGCCGGCTGCCGGAGCAGGACGGCTGGCATGACACTTGTTCCTGCGGCTGAAGCCGGTGCCACTCGGAGCCTTTGTGAGCTGGCGTTGCTGCTGTTCCCTGCCCCTGTCCCCCGCCAGGCTGCCGGAAAGGGGCGTTGAGGCCTTCACCTAGAGTGGCATTCCCTCCAGTGTGCCCAGCAGCCCAAGCCGAGGCCCGAGAGGGGACCAGACCTTCAATATGCCCAGGAAGAATCTTATTGAGAAACATATCAGCTGGTGCTGCAGCCTTAGCCAGTGTGGAAAATGGACCATGTCACATATGAGCTTCAGAAGTCGTCATCACCGTCATACTAGTATCGGATAATTACAAGATTTCATCAACACTATTTCGCAGAACTTTATGACGGAATGAGTTATTTTTGCGTAGGTGTTGATGACATGATGGACTTTACGTGAAGTCAGAAGCCCTCGATCGGGAAATCGGAACTGGGAGGAGGGAAGTCACGTCCAGCGTGGTTTTGGGGACTTCCACAGGGACAGAGTGGTCCCGGGCGGCAGGGCCAGCCCCGATTTTCCATCCCAGGTCGGATAGTGCATCGTCCGTGACACTGGCTTTATGTAGCATCCTGCCAGGCAGTGTAATTTTGATGAGAAGCTGAGCAACATTAGGCTCGTGAACTGTGAATGTGACACTTCTATAATCCAGGTAGAATTATTTTTCCCTTGGGAAATCCTGTGCATTCATTATGGTACATTAAATTAGGGAAGAGGTAAAGGACAAAAAAATAAAAGACTGAAAGGCGTATCTTATTCAAACGAGGCAGGTTTTATTTTTGCCTGTGTAACCTTTAGATACAATGATTGATTCTGAGAGAGACTTTTTCTATTTTGGCATAAATTGTTTTCTCTCTCGTTTAACGGTTAAGGAAGAACAACAGTCCTCATCGTCTGATTAGGTAAAACATAATGAAAGTACAATTAATTTTCAAAACTGACGTTTTCATAGAATTCCAAGAAATACACACCGTGACATTACAGATTTTGCATGGTCACCTCAAGATTAAATGCAGAGGTGCCATGTTTGAGAAATTAGGTGACCGTCAATCTGTATTAAGATGAAAAAACACTGTTCCGCTGCCATTCGGCAGGCCCGTGGTCACGTGGTAGCTCCCGGCGGGGGCGGGTCGTGGCTCCCGCGTCCCTCCAGGGTGTCCTTCGGAGGCGTAGCTTTGCGCACCCGTTACCCCGGCAACCGCCTCGCCCTGGTCGCCCCGCCTCCTCTGAGCTGCCGTATTCTCCCACGCGCGGGCCCGAGGGAAACGCGGTTCCAGCAGATGTAGGTGGGCTCCCGGTTAGAGGGTTCCTTTACTGGACTGTCTGCCTTGGGGGTGTCCAGTGTGTGAGCGTCCCGCGTCCCCTACGCAGCCAGAGGCGGCCGCGGGGGCGGCGAGCAGTGTGGGCGCTGAGTGTTCTTCGTGATTCATTATTAAAACTTGGTTTATCGCGGAATCTTGAGCCAACAGAAATGGTGGGAGGATCATCTTTAAATGAAATTTTTATTTCTTTATTTGATTGCTTCTCAAAGACAAGTAAATAAAAAAATGAAGCACTATAAAATAACACCCATTAATCTGGCACTTGGCCGTTACTTACTGTCAGCATTGGTCCATGATCTTTCCTGGATTCTTTGTCCCCGTATGGATGGATGACACGTGTGTTTTAAAGTAAGCCAGTGGCGAAGGCGTGGTCAGTGTGTTGCCCGCTTCGTTTCCTCACACCACGTGTGAGCATCTTTCCGCATGCACAGGTGGCACCTCACAGGCACAGAGAGACTCGCTGGTTGGGTCACGTCAGTATCCAATGAGATGCTGATAACTTTGAGAGCTACCTGACATCAGGTGATGCCGAGGTCAGCCGAAATGGTCAGCAAAGGTGCTTTAGGGAAAAACAGAGTCAGAAAGCAGGGCTCAGGGTGGAAACCTCAGCCGAAACGTTGGTGTTCAAGGCCTAAGGCACAGTCCCTGCCGTTGGTGTGGAGAGGGGCGTCTGGTGGCACGCGGGCCGTGGCTCCGCGGTGTCCCCGGGAGGGCCGTCTGGTGGCACGCGGGCCGTGGCTCCGCGGTGTCCCTGGGAGGGGCGTCTGGTGGCACGCGGGCCGTGGCTCCGCGGTGTGCCCGGGAGGGGCGTCTGGTGGCACGTGGGCCGTGGCTCCGCGATGTCCCCGGGAGGGGCGTCTGGTGGCACGTGGGCTGTGGCTCCGCGGTGTCCCTGGATGTCCTTCCCGCGTGCCACTCCTGCAGTCCTTTCCAGCCTTTCTCGTCCTATCCCAGCCCTGGGGACGGGCCTTCTCTCGGCCTGCCTCGCCCGGCCGCAGCCTCCTCTCGGCCCTCTGCCCATCCTCCGGCTTCCTCGGGCTCCTCCAAGGGTCTGCTCTTTCCTCCGTCGTTCCTGGTGGCACGTGCCCGTCGGGGTCGCTCCTCCTCGTTTCTCTCTGGGCACAAAGCGTGTGCGGTGACACCGGCACTTCCCTTCCCGCCTTCTTGCCTGGGGTCTCACCTCGTGGAACCGCGTGGACGCAGGTAGCCCGCTGCGTCTGCACACAGGAAGCAGGGGCCGAGGCTGCTCTGGGGCTGGCCGGGACGAGTGGTTTTGGATAAAAAGTCGTGGTCACTGGAACATCTGTGCGGTTGGCTGGCCTGGAAAAGCAGCCTTAAGTCTTCCCCAGGTTGCCTCAGGTGGCGAAATCTTCGCGGATGTTCTCGTCAGGCTTAGGACTTTAACACGCATGCACCTCTGACTTCTGACACGTATGCAGACATAGCAGGCATTGGCTGTGAGCATATTCAGTGCTCATTTGGTGCCGAGGCCATGAGGAGCGTGCAGAGTTTGCAGGAGACAAAGCCAGGGTACTTGGGCCCCCAAATGGATAGCAGATGAAGTGTTGGGCATCCAGGTGACAGACTGCAGGCAAGCAAGAACCAGAGAGAGGCAGTGGACGGGAATCACCAGGTAAGGGCTGATTAAAGCAGAGTGGGCTGGCGCTGAGCTCTGGGGTGCGTTGGAGTTGAGATGGAGAAACAGGCGGGTGGGGCAGGAGGAAGAAGGAAAGAGAGTCAGGGGACATGGCAGGAGTGGACTGGGTTTGGGCGAAGATGGGAACCCAGGGGCCGGAGTGGACGGCCGCCTCGGGGGAGTGGGGGAAGCTGTGGCCCCTCCCTGGGACCTCGGGGCTGAGGAGACAGCGCACGGGACGTGTTCTGATCACACAGAGATCCTGCATTGACTCACCGAGCATTGACATATGGATTTATTTTTTAATCTAAAGTTACATTTTCAGAAAAGATCTTCAGGGAAGGAACAGGCGGGAATGGCCTTTTCCCATGGCGTCTCTCAATATGAAAAGTACACGAGTTTTTAGAAATTTCTTCTCATGAAATTCTTTATTAGGGCTTTTATTTTTGTCATGGGATGACTTTTTTCATTTACATTTTTAAGTAAAATATGTCTTTAATTTCAAAAAAGTTTTCCTGGCGTCTGGCAAGTTCCCTTTCAGAGTTCTGTCCCTCGTTGGGACCCCCTTCTCAGGGGTCACAGCCAGCCCTCCCTGCTGACAGGGGGTTTGACACCTGTTCCCCACTCAGGTGCCCTAACCAGCTAGAGAGGTGATGAAACATAAGAAGGGGAAGGTATTCATAGAAAATAATGGACATTGCCCAAGCGTCAGCCACCTCCAGTGGAGGTGGTCGCGTGTCCTGGGCATTGTGTGGGATGACAATGGCCCTGTCCCCTGCATCCTGGCTCTCCTGGGCTCCTTCCCCTCCGGGGTCTCGCGGCTCCTCAGAGGCCCTGTGGGCTCTCCGACCTGATGCCCAGCTCCTCGCACGCTGCCCGGCGGCCTCCTCGCTGGGTCAGGACACGGTGACGCTGGGCGCGTCCTCCCCTCTCCAGCATCGCGTCCCCCGACGTGGGCGAGGGTGACGTCCGGGCACGCGGGCTCAGCTGCACCTGTTTCCGTAGGCTGCTGTGTGTGTGCGGGGTGGGGGTCTCTCCTCCATTTGCTCCTGGCCTTTCTTCGTTCTTCACTGGACGAGAGCATGTTGTGAGCAGCGTTTGGTGATTGATTGTGTTCCCTAATCTGACAGCCTTTGTCTTTTATTTGACGAATTTAATCTACTTACGTTTAAAATTTTTGTTTAAAATTCCGTTATCCAAAAGCTGGTCTTTAAATCGAGCTGTAATCCACGTACAGTGACACGCACGGAGGCGCGGGGCACAGCGGGCCACGTGCCGAGAGAGGCCCGCTTCGCAGCCCGCAGCCCCGTCCGGCCGCACATGCTTGCCCTCCCCAGCTTCTGCCCCTGGGTTTCGGGGGCATTTCCTGCAGTCTCTGTCCGGACCTGAGCCTCTGTAGTTGTGGCTTTCACAAAGAAACTTTTGAGTGCATTGAATTTCCTC
>CM053506.1:1766739-1793523 GCA_028627145.1 Eidolon dupreanum
GGAAAGAGAAAAAAGAATCCTGAAAAATACCAGGTGTTCCAACCATGATATCGGATTACACAGAAAAGGCACTACAGCATCTGAAAAATAGAGGAGCGATTTTAAAGCACGTACTCAGGTCATAAGGGATGAAAACGTGAGAGGATTTCCCGAGGCACGCGGGCCCTCAGAATCTCACAAATGGGAAGTTCAGTAGCGCACCCCGTTACACAGCCCTGCTAGTGAATGGGGTAAACAATTTCCACGCTTCCTTCGCATAACGCCTCTATCGCTGTTATTGTGTAATCCTAACGAGGTAGTCAATCATTCCTTTAAATGGTTTGACATGTTTTTCTAAAAACGACCAGGGGGCACAGTGGATGTTCAGGACAGTGCAAACTGTGTACGATACTGTGACGGGGGCCGTAAGCCGTCACACACCTGCCACAGTCCACGAGCTAGCTGTATGACACCGAGTGAGCCCCAGTGTACGTGATGCGCTCCGGCCGATGGCCACACGGCAGCGTGGGTTCGTCTGCTGTGACAAAGGAAGCACTCCGGCGCAGGAGGCCCGTGGAGGGGAGGGCTACGTGGGTGCGGGGGGTGGGGGGGGCACCTAAAATCTCCACACGTTCTGCTCAGTGCTGCTGGGAACCCGGAATTGTCCTAAAATAAAGTCTATTTAAAAGGAGTTAGAAAAATAAATAAATAAACCCTGACTCTCCTGGTGGCCAAGGTAAAAATGTCCTCAACTGCTGTTCCTATGAAGAATCCACCTATACGTCAGAAATGCGTGCCTTTCCCACATCCATGGAAGTCCCGGAGTCAAAAAAAGGATGAGACTAACTCAAGGTCTGTGTCAAGAAACGCCGCTGCAGCCATCGAATAGTGAGGGGAAATCGCTTCCCAAAACGGTGAAGAAGGGGTGACACTGAGAGAGGTCAACCGATTAGAACTTCCCGCGGACGCTTTCATCTTTCCTCAACAGTGACAGCTAACTTCCCTTTTCCTGTGCCGTCACCAAACAAACACAAAGCAGAAACAGAGCATGAATGTGCAGACGAAACAGCCCCGATGTTAACATAACTGCATCCTCCTCACTTCCTCTCCTACCTCTCCATTGCTTTGACCTCTCCATGCAAAATGACCCCTAAAGCAATCAATCACTAAGTCTGGAAAACCCAACACCCCTCCAGCGACTGGCTCCCCTCCAGGCTGAGAATGCGGGCCAGGGTCTCCCCAGGAGAGGTGACCTGCTTTAAAATCAGACATGATTTGCATCTGAAACTCAGGCTGCATCCTGAGCAGCACCTGGAGTTGAAACCACCCAAAAGAGAGCTAATAGGATTTGGTTCTCTCCCACAGAAAAGCTGGCGAACCCAGTATTCTGCAGCAGCTCTGTGCAGGGTGCGCACAATGACCTTGAAACTCGTAAGGCAAAGGAGACCCATGGGTTACCGGCCACTCCGAAGGGCCGCCGCAGGCCTGAGGTCAGTTTCCTGGTGTTGTTGTCTCTCAGCTCCATGCGACCCACTCGAACGATCTGACAGACAAAACTGATCTTCTCTCTTTTAAGGTCTTTGCTTCCGAGGTCCTAGAAATATTAATTTCCATAATTATTTCAGAACACCATTACTCGATGGACGTTCAAACGAAACAGTGAGAAGATGCATGGAGACACATTTCTCTGACCAGTTCTGGCATCTTCATAAGCTGTTCGCATGACCAAAAGGAACTGAATGACAACGGTCCATAATGTTAAAGTGAGCTTAAGACATGATTGTAAGAGTTAAGTTCGTGGTCACAGAGTACATCTTTGGTCTGGAGATTCTAAGGGAAGCTAGAGACCCAGAAAACTCTGAGAAGGGTGTTACTATGACAAAATCGCCACGTGTCACATGCAGGCACCCCAAAACCCACGCACCAGTGTGGCGAGAGGTCAGAGGGTGACCACGAAAAACGGTCCGTACAAAAGCAAACGATTCCACTGAACGCCGCCGGAGGCACTTACCGTAAAAACGGCTCGCAAATTATGTAATCTGTCTATATCTTTGGGCAATCCTGAACTTGACCAGCGAACCAAGTAGTTTTCACTTGAAAAAGAAAGAAAGACAAACAAATTCATTTTCCACACGTAACAGGGCAGAGAATGAGCATCCACACTGACTTATAATTAAGATCGCAGAGTTGCTGCTCATTAACGTGAGGCAGGGAGGCGCTGCCCGCACGGCGGGCCAACGCCTCCTCTCCAAAACCCTTCGCAGGTTTTAATTTCAGCTGTCTAGGGTTATAATTACGATGGAAGTGTCTGAAAATGGCATTTCAACATTTGTTGTTTTTAAAGCATATCTGTTCACTTAGAATACAGTCTAAAATTCACCATTCATTCATTTACAGTATAAAATACTATATGTTTGTTTCAGAGCCTAAGACCAACCACATATGACCTAAAAACACAAACTGAAGTCTACCTCACGAAGAAATAAAATCCTTATCAGAAGAGAGAATGAAATTCACCTGTTTTTTCTGTTTTCTGTCATATACTAAATTTTTAAATGCCGACTAATACAAGTGAAGATACTGGAGTTTTGCACAGACACACACACACACACACACTCTTCACAGACAATTTAAACCATCACTTTTCCATCCGGACAAAAAGAAAGTTATACTGAGGGACAAAAGCAAGAACCAAGAAAGAGCACCACGTCAGAAATGACAGGAGTGGCAGGCAAGAGTTACAATATTTTATTCAGCAAGTATTAACTGCTCTAGACACTGTATTCCAGCCAATCACGTTGGAGGAATAACACATATCAAAGGTCCAGAAGTGACATTTATAGGGAACAAAAGTTTGAAAGAAGTAAAGTTAAGAGAAGAGTACTATTTGGGGAATCTGGATATATGAAATCCTATGAACACAAGAAACAAAACATTACTTCAATCTTTAGTTGCTAGGTCCTTACAACTTTACAAGACTAAAACTCAACAATCAAACACCCACGTCCACACAGAAAGCTGAACCTGGTCAAGATCCAAGCCAGCTGCCACGATGCTGACCCACAAGGGTGCCGGGCCAGGCTGCGAGGGAGAAGCCCGGCCAGCTGGTCCCCCGGGAGCCCTCTGCAGGTTCTGATGTCCTTTCCCTAACGCTGACCAAGGAGGAAAGACAACAAGCAATTTGACAATGTCACTGACCTGATGAATCTGGATTCCGTAGGGTCATAAAGAGACATGAGCACTTCCGCATCTTCTCCTATTTTACACACCACGTTCTTGAGGTTGACAAACAAGGCCAGAGAAGGGGTGGCGGCAAATTTAGCTTGTCTGTTAATATCTATGTTCTGCTTCTGAGACTGTAAATGGAAGTCCGACAGAAAGTTGCATTAGTGACGCCCAACGCTACCCCCACTTTTTTCACTCCCTGCAGAAGAGAAAAAAAACAGGCACGACCAGTCGGCTAACACAGCGAAGCCATTCGTGCAGTCGCTGCCTGGTCCCCATTTCAGGTTCTCAAATACGTACGCAAGCACCCAACTAAAAATAAAAACAACCTTGCGATGGCCAGGGGCCCGGAACAGTGCCTACTGAGCATCGTCTTCAGAGACAGAAACATTCAACTGTCCAACCGACGAATCGGAATGGTGACGGCGTGTGAGGCTGCTTGTTCTACCCGTGGTTCTCCCATGAGACTAAACCCTGCGAGGACACCTCGGTCTTATAAAGCGTTATGTCCTCAGTCCCTGGCACACAGTAGATGCTCAATAAAAACTTGCTGAATGAGTGGAAGACTCAATCAGGAAACTGATTTCTGAATACCTACTGTATACAAGATAACACTAAAGGCCATGGAAGATGAAAAATATCCATAAGGCATGTGTGCCCTCCCCAGCTTAGATATGTCATCCCCTATCACATCAAAGAGGATGTGCAGAATCGAATGTCGTTTCCCACGAGATGAGAACACAAAGCCAATTCCGTGAAGACCCTGCCTCCCAACACTGCACACCGCCACCCCCAAGGCACGGGTCCCTTCGGGTCATCGGCGACGCGTCTCGACAGCAGGCCCCTCCCACTCGCCACGGCGTGAAACGCGCTGCGTGGCAGCGCCCGTTCGCGTGCTTCTGGTGTAAATCCCAGGCTTCGCTGCCGGTTTACTCGTGCTGAAAAACGTTGCTGAGAGGAGGTACTCCGGATGTGACCGGCACATCACGAGGAGCAGAACCTACTTTTTCTTCTTGTAGTCTTTCCTCCACTTGCTTAGAAGCGATTTCATGGGCTCGGAAGAGACTGATCGTGCTGGTTAGTTCTGGGTCCAGGATGTTCCCATCTTCGTCTCTCACCACCAAGTCCAAATCGAGAATTCTGCAACGACAAGAATTCAGAACTTCACGGACACAGATCAAGGCCTTGAATTCTCCAGCACAACTTCGCTTCCAATAACTGAGCAGATGAAAATATCACAGAAAGTTGGGGTCACCCGCAAACACTCAGGGGACGTAATTCTGCAACGCCACTTTCTTTAACTTAAAACACATCCTGCGGGAAATTTTTTAAAAGCTCAATTCTTACTTTCATTGCAATAGGGTCTCTGTCTTACGATGAGAAATTTTATAGATCAACAAAGCCCAAGTGACATATGTATTATTAATTCTTCTGTGAGTGGTATGGATAGTTTAAAGCACACACAAATAGCATGTGTGTATATGTACAAATGCACATACATATGTGCAGTCACAGATAAACCCCACGTCCAAAGACCTAAAGCTAGCGGTGGTGACATCATCGCTGGGTTGGGCAGAGTGGGGAGGCAGGAAAGGCCGAGCGTCCTCACACCCACCATTCGACTGACTCCCCACAGCCTCTGCTAGGCTCCACCGTATGGCTTTTCTTCTCCCTAGAGTCAGTTCTGATTCCTAAATTAGCCCATCAGATTTTCAATAAAGACGCTCTATTGTGTTTCAACACCAAACACATGGGAGCTATCCACACGAACATTAACTTTCTGGCCAGATGGTTAAGACGGCTTAAGATGGTCAAGATGGTTTAAGACAGCAGCCAACTTAAAAAAGCAGCAGCATCTGCCAATAACGCCGTCCATCTGTACCTGGGAATGCTTTTGGCAACATCCTCTCCATTTCCCCAAATCCAGCAAAACTGTTGGGTGATTTTTACTGCAATTTTTATTTAAATAATCAAAAAAAAAAGGGCAATTATACAAAGAAAGAAACCAAGAGTTGAGCTATGGTGGTGTGTTCTCTTTAATAAGATATGAGGATACCGGCCACAGATGTCTGATATTTTGCCTTTGGGGTTTCCTGCTTGCTATTAGCAAGTCTACAGAAGCAGAGAATTTTAATTTTTTTAACCACTCTGCAAAGGAAAGTCTGTTTAAAGAAAGATAAATTTCAATTAGAGAGCATCTTTAACAGTGACAAGTTTAAGAGGAAAGTCGACCGGGCAATGGTCTCCATCGACAGACTTATCTCCGACTTCCCTGAAGGTCGCTCACCTTAAAGCCGCATGGGAGGCTGAGGACATGTCAGACAGGTTTCGTTTTGAAAGTTATGCTGGACCACTGAGACATTTGGAAGGCCGTCACAAAAAAACTCATTTTTTTTTTCCTTTTAATGTCTATTAAGCATATTCACTGATGGTAACGCAGAACCAACTGGGCCCTCCGTCAGGAGCATGTGAGTAAACAGGCTTTTAGGCAAAGAGACGCTTTTGCCCCGCGGGAAAGCAGCCTTGGGACGGGCAGTGATTGTGCAGGTGCCTCAAGAGGGAGAAGGCATTTTTTTAAAAAGCCTTTTAAGCTCTCATTAGTTGTCTTTGGAACATGTTTCCCCAACATCACTACTAATCCCAGCCCTGAACCGGTCCCCAGGAGTCAGCGTTGGTGTGGGTGGAGTCGAGGGGAGGGGATTGTTCGGGTGGGCGGAGCTCCTGCGGGAGTGGGCGGAGCCCCCCGGCATGGAGGCAGCTGGCTTGAGGAGGGCTGAGCAGAGGTCCTGCAGGCTCCCTAAGGAGCAGCAGCCCAGGTCATGTGCCCGCCTGCTGTACACAGCAGAAGATCCTGCCATGTACTCCTCACCTCAGTCCTGCCTAGAGAGACGGTCAGGCCCACTTCACAAAGGAGGAAACCTAAACTCGACAGAAACATCTAGAAGAGCCCAGAGGCTGGATTCTGGGCCAGACTCCTTTCCAGAACACCACAGGCAAACCCTCACAGGAAGTGGCCCGTGACGGAGTGTCTTCACGCCAGCCATTCTTGTGCTGTTTCAACAATCGTGCTCAGTGGTTCTGAATCCAGAGTGAGCTTCCATCACGAGGCTGCACCTCAGCAGAGTGAGAGGCCCTAACCATTAGCAACTAATCTCACGGGCGCCTAAAGCACCTTCGAGGAAAAGGGGGTGGAAAACACCCCTGAAATTACAAGCAAAACTGTGTGTGAACTATGTACATGCATGTTTCTAGAAAGACGGTCCATGACTTTAATCACATCCTCAAATGTCTCCCAGAAACCACTTTAAAAATCGAACTTTCAACACTGGGATTTTATGGTATATTATTTTTTCCGAAGAAGGAACTAGAAAGGTGCAGAGCACGGAGCTTCAGAAATTATGCAGTACACCTGAGTTCTTCAGGCAAAAAACAACCTGTCTTATTAAGGACTGTGTTTCCTATCAAAGTAGTAAATTACATTTAGAAACTCTTTCTTAACTAGATTGCCCATGACATGATGTATTTTGGTAGCTTTGCACAGCCAAATTAAGCAGATGGTTTCTGAACATAAGTTCAAAATACAATACTCCAATAGAAAATAAAATCAGAGCTACAAAAGTCTGGTTTCTTAGGCAGGTGGTCTTGAAATGGGTTTCGCTGAAACAATATTAAATATCCTATACCCAGAAGTCCACAGCTTTCTGGGGGGGGCGGGGAAAAAACACAAAAATCTTCTCCTGTAGCCTTTCTAATCCAGACACTACATTAAACTAATAATGTTTTTTTAGAAACTTTTTACACTTGAAAGTATGAATTACCAGAAAACAAGATTATGTTATAATTCTGATTTTACAGAAAGGTTTTAGTTTATCCAGGGCTCTCTTCAGCTGAGCGGCTGGAGACAAAGCTGTCCTAGTCTCCAAGCTCACGTACTAAGGTGTAGAGTGAGGGGGCAGATGCAGCCAGTCTGCTGTCCATCACGGCCCAGCTCTATTTTTAAAGCCTGAGATTTCCAGGCAGCACTCCAGACAGCAGAATCTTAAGAAGCGGGTCCCAGGAGCCTGCATTTTAAAAGCTCTCCGAGTGATTCTGATATAGGCCAGCGTTGGGGAGTCATGTGACCGGATCGTTTGTAAGGCTTCTTACAGCTCTGACATTATAAGAACAACGAAGTAGTTATCCGGTGGGAAAGGGCAGAGCCTCGTTCTGGCTGCAGCGCTGGCAGAATTAGGATAAAGCAGCTCATTTCCGGCCAGCATCGGAGGCGCTTGCTAACGCTGGGCCGCATGTCGGAGGGGGGCCACACCACCGCTGCAGGCGCTCAGGCAGAGCGGGGCGCAGGCTTGGGTGCATGGGGACGGCCGCCTGGGACCTGCTTACGCGAAGCGATAATCTGCTGTTTATCTGAGATTCAAATTTAGCTGGCTCTATTTCTGTTTGCCAAATCTGTCATCCCTACGCAGGTGACAAGTTTTAAGGTGACTTTTGATGTCCCTTCCAACTCTCAGGACTTAGATTCCACAGAAAGAAACCAGGTGCTGACTACTGAACGAAGTCCCTTCCCCACCCCTCCCCACATCTAGACTCAAAGTCAAATCGGGTGAGCAGAAAGTGAAAGTCCCTTGTTTGGGGTACACTCAGGAAGAATGAAATTGACAGACTGCCTGGCTTCTTAAAGACAGGAACAGGCTTCAACGATGACTCAGAAAACACCTATTGTCAGGATGCAACAGAAAATACCTTACCCTTTTTAAAAATAAAGACCATGCCATTATTTTAACGTTAGAAATCTTGTTTTATGAGAAAACATGATTTCAGTCTCCTCCAGGCTTACGCTGATGTTATTACATCGGACGATTCAAGCATGAAGTCACCCTTCAAATAAACGAACCTGTTTCCGTAATCGATTTTGGCAGTGACCTTCTTCTTCAGCTCTTTGAGCTCATCCTGCGGCAGGGTTCCAGAAAGAATCTGCGACCGCCATTCGATGAGGTCGTAGATCATGTGGCGCACGGTCCGAAACATCTCCCTGTTATCTTGCTACGTGGGGGGAGATGAAATAGCGCTGTGAGTTCTCGTTCAAATACACATGCGGGACACGCTTTATATGACAGGATGCAATTTACGTCAAATTAAGAGATGTTTTTAGCAGGGAGCTGGAATGCACTATATGGAATTTGATTCCTATCAGACAGTAAGAATTCAAAGGATAAAAAGTAACAATGCTCAACCCTCAATATTCCATCCAACACTGCATTACTATGGACCACTGACCGAGAGGCTGACCAGGGCAGGGTCTGAACTGAGAGCCTCACAGGCAGCCCATGAGTTTCCAGTGTCTGGGCTACGAAGGGGCAAACACTGACACTCCGTCAGGATCAGTCTGAGCCTAAGGAGCTCACCTATCGGGTGTTCACAGCCCCCTGGGCACAATGACACACTGAACCCCAAGACCTCATTGTCACAGAGCTAGAGAGGACATGGCACCAGCCCCCTGGAACACTGTGGCTCACTCAGCCAAATCTGAGTCCACAAGCTCTCGGGTGCATTTATACCCAAAGGAAAAGGCCAATGAGACACTAAGTTCACACCTGTGGTCACTCTGTACGCATTTCAAGCAATGGTACAAAGCAACGGTTTTGGAACTGCAAGAGCTAATAATGAGGAATTATCCAACGAGAAAATGAACCCAGTGCTTCTTTCTGTGAAATGAAATCCAGGTGAAAGCTAACATGATAAAATTCTAAAAATCATGGTCCCTCTAAAAAAATTAATGGGGTCATTGTCACGTTTTAAATTACCATCTCTCTTTTTTGGTGACCAGAGAGAGAGGAGAGGAGAGGGCGGTTGGTAGAAACAGGGAAAGGGGGTCAAATACATGGTGACGGAAGGAGATTCGAATTTGGGTGGTGAGCACACCGTGCAATATACACGGAATGCATTACTGAATCATATACTTGAAACCCATATATTTTTATTAATCAATGTCATCCCAATAGATTTAATTAAAAAATAAAATGTCTCTTCTACAGATCTGAAACTCTCACCCCACTACTTATAGTATTTGAGCTTTTCTCCAGGAATTTCTGAGGTCCCTACCGCCCATCACAACTGTCACATAGCAGCCTAACAGGCTATCTGATATCCCATGAAGTCTTTATAGTATTACCCTATTTTTCATTTTTAATTGAAAACTAAATGGTCGAAACTTATGGTTTACTGGAAAATTGCTTCCCTCTTAAGAATTCTCCTTGTTCATTTTTCTGAGGCTTTGTCAAATATCTAAAATCCTTAATATTTTGCTAACTTGTTACAGCCACACAGCAGTGCAAAAAAAAAAAAAGTATAAAAGTATCATAAGCACTTCTCTTTGGCTTTGGATAAACCCAACAACGTAAGTCCCTCAAAGGCAAATGTATATTTTTTTAAAAGGAAATGACGCTCCTTAGAAATGCCCGCGTTGGGGCTGCACGGCTAACCCACATCTGCAGTGTATCGGTCGGTCTCGACTTGTTTGCTCTGCTGCCATATTTCTGTTTAAAAATTGCTAAGTCGAACACGCAATACCGACGTCAAAATTGCTCAGATTTACACAAAGCATTCACAGCTAGCTTTACGCTTGTAGGTTTTGGAGAACGTTTGATGAATAATTACCGGAACTGCTTATTACTGTGCATTTATACAAAACCACTGAATAATCAAAAACAAGCCTGCCCAGAGAGCAGCTGTGGGACTTTAAAAGTGTCCTGCGTCCCCAAGAATCGGACGCGCCGACTTTCCGGCACGGCTCCCATTTGCACCAATGACAGCAACGTGTGAAAAATTGACACTTCAAATAGAACCACAGGCTGACAAAAGGGAATCTTCACAAATATAAGTGTATGTGCAAAAAAAAAAAAAAAAAAAATGCCCTGAAGGAATGAATGTGAAGCGGAAGCCGTCATAGCCCCAATTTCTCTGTGTTAATTAGATTTCTTGCCCCGTCGGGAGCGATCAGGAGAATGGACTACTGTGCCCAACGCCAGGATGTAAGCTACTCCCCTACCTCTGTGACAATCATGCCTGTCAACCGATAAGAGGCATTATCCACAGGCAGACAATGGCACAAGCACCTATACAGTTTAAGAGCAGGCTTTTGCTTTCCTGGTCAGTATAGAAACTTTGAGGGTATATCAACGCAGATCAAGCAATCTTGTTTTAAAAGCGCTAATGCGACCCAGTTTCCTTTCCAACACGAGGAAGGTGACACCCATGACTTGGTCCCTTACAGCCACTTTATCGCAGTGAGCAGGGCTGCACCCTGACCCAAAGCAGGTCAAAGGGCACACCGGTCCCCCAGGGTGAGAGCTTCGAGTCATGGTGCATTCTTTGCTCCTTCTGGGGATCGCCTGGTCCCAGAAGGTCTGCTTTTGGGGTCCCCAGGAAAAAGCATCCCGATGGTACATGGAAGGCCCACCAAGGCCGTCTTGTTTCAAGCTCTATCCCATCCTCACCACGTAGAGCTGCCTCCAGATGATGGACCACTCTCGGAGCGTGGTGGTGACTTCCTGGATGAGCGGGAGGTCGCCCGGGATGACCGTCTCATGTTGCCTGGGAGTGAAGGAGGAAAGGACAGCTGAGTTCATGGCTTCGTTAATCTCTGCGAGCTGTACCTGCAGTTCCAAACCTCGGCCATAGAGTTCAATATTTAAACAAAAGGAGAGAAAATATGCAAATAGGACTGTATAAACACATGCGAAAACATTCATCCCTAAGCGTGACAAGGAATACCTGGGCAGAGCCTGAGAATGTTGGTCCGCTGCCCTGCGTGGAAGCTGTCCACCTCCGACAGCAAGCTAAGAGGAAGGAGGTAAATGATGCCCCATGAAAGTCCTCAGAACGTCGAGGCCCGGGAAAGGACGGTCATAATAGGTGCACCTGTCGATCTCATACATGCCGCAGATTACACCGATCTGTGTGGCATTAAATCCAGGTTCGGGTGAAGATGATTTTTACATTTCCATCCCGCACAAAGCTCATTACACGATCACGCATGAAGCAGCCGTGACGAACTATGAGCGAGGGCACAGCTATCAAACGGGCTCTCTACTTGATCCCAAAACCAATTACCCTTCCTCTTTTCTCTCTACCCCAACGGGTTAGCCTTGGACTTGTTCTTAACTCGTTATCTAGGTGTACGTTGTTTTGTTTTGTTTTGTTTTGTTTTAATCAAATCAACCGCTGTTTTCCAGCCACGTGCTCTGGGTCGGGCATTGTGTGACATGGACACATAACATTTGGGACTGCAGAAGAGTTAGATCTGTGGCTTGTGAAGTTAGGCCAGCTGGCCCAGAGGTCCTGAGCAGACAAGCTGACCAGCGTGGGGCGCACAAGGGCATTGCAACAGGTCGCACCGACACTTCTGACTTGTGCAGGCCCGGAACTGCGGGCTGGAACCTGACTTTAGCTCACAATTGGGGTTCAGGCCTGCAGTGACTTAGTGGTGATGGGGGAGTGCCCTAAGGAAGAAACAGTGGACCCCTGACTGAACATCAGCCTCTGTGGAGAGGTCCGGCCACACGCCCCAGCTGGAGCAGCAGGGACCAGACATCTGAGGGAGGGGTGCATACGAGACCCCCCCCCCCGCAACCCCAACGAAATCGCTTTCAGGAATTAACCTTGGATGGCACATGACTGGTGTCTATGATGAAACGTGCATGTCTGCCACCGAGCTCCCCAGCAGGGGGGACGCTGACGACGGTGGCTTGCTGTGCAGCAGCTCCGCCCTTCCAGCGGGGGCGGGGGCGGGGCCCCCCAGCCACAGCGTGAGCGCACGCGCAGCACCCGCCGTTCACCACGCGGACCCCGAGTTTCCTGCTGAGGTCCTCGGCGTCCTCCCTCTGGTCGCCGGAGCCCCGCGCTCCACGAGCCCCCCCGCGGACGGCCTCCCCAGGCGCTCCGTGCCCTGTCCTCAGCGCTGCATGCTTCTCACCGTCTCCCTTTCGACAGGTCTGGTCTGTCCCTTGGACCAACGTATCGGCTGGCTCTCCCGTATTTGATGTGGCTATGTCACAGTATCCCTGTAACCACCTTGTTACCTGCCGGGGGTCAGCGATACACAAACTCAACAGTGCCAGACACACGGGGCCATCGGTAAGGCCACGTGGAGGAAGCTCGTGCGGGGTGAGGGGGTGCGTGGGACACAGCGCCTGGCCAGCGCTGGCGGTTCGTGTCAGCTACGTGGCTCTGTGCGATGGAACCAGACCTCACGGGACGAGTCAGGGCTGGAGGTCCGGACCCGAGCATCGCCCAAAGCGACTGCTGCAGCTGTGAGAACAGAGGCCGCCACAAAGGCAGGGGTGGCCGAGAGCTCGGGGAGGCCGAGGACAGCACCTGAGACCAGCGGGCACCGGGCAGGCAGGGGGAGGCAGCGACAGACGGCGCCAGAACACACCACGGTAAACAAGGAGTGTTAGCGACATGGACGGCCGCAGTGTCCGATGCTGCAGGAAAGCTCCAGGAGAGACCCGGGGAGACACTTCCAGTCTGGCAATTAGAGGGCCCCGGTGACCATGTCGGTGTGGGGGAGGGGACCAGTGGAAAGTGCCCTGGTTCTGGGGGGACGGGCGCAGAGTCGGCGGCAGCGTGATCTTGTAACGATCTGGGATGTCTGCGAGTGCAGGAAAGCCAGCGTACAGAGGGGAGGGCGGGCCTGCGAGGGGGGGGGATAATGCGCGTGGACGGCGAGGAGGCAGGCAGGGGCCACACCAAAGCACGGCCTGCACTGGAAAGGAGGAAGGACCAGGAGGCGGCGGCAAGGTGCCCGGAAGAAAGGAGTGAGATCACCTGTCAGGTCTGAGGGCAGAAGGTTCTCTGCAAGGACTCAGGTGAGCGAGGGCGAGGCAGGTGTGGGAGCAGCAGAGGGCCACGGGGAACCAGCACAGCAGCCCCGAAGCTTCAGCGGGGGAAGCGGCTTCTAAGCCGTCTGCTCCCCCAGGGCTCCCTCCGGGCTCGTCCTGGGGCATCTCACACTAGACCCGGCGACAGGAGGAGAGTGTCTGCGTCGGTGCCCATCGGCATGTCTGCCTGGCCAGGTGTGAGTCAACTGATGGAGAATCAGAGTCTCTTGGTCACTTCTCTCTTATGCTTCATCATTAGATGCTGCATTTATTCGTTTGTATTGACCAAAGTGTTTTTTTAAAAAAAAAAATCAATCATATGCAGTCTGACTTCTACACTGATTCTGATAGAGATGGATATAAAATACACCAAATGTAAACTGTATTCAATGATTTCTGCAACAGGGCGACAGTTGCAAAGCTTCCCTATTTTTCTTCCCTCTAAAACTCTACATACAAAACATTTTATCTGCAGAAAAAAATACCACATTCCAGGCCATCACCATTTACACCCCTAAGTCATTTTCTTCGTCTTAATGACATGTCATGAAACTACAGAACCCCAGCTAGTCCTCTCCATACGTTAAAAGCACAGTGCTTGGAAAGGCAATTTTGTAATCAGCCAAAGAGATGCCATTATGCAGTAATCATATGATTAGTAATTTTACAATTTACATATTTAACTGAGTGTGAAGATGTAGCAGAGACAAACAAGGAAAACATTTTAATGTTCCTTCTCCCCAGTTCACACCTGGCTATTCGTTTGCCATTCCTGCCTAATGGGCTCCTGTTCTGCACGTGTACTTTTAATGGATCTTATACCTCACTTTTATGATCTCTGAGGAACACACATCACAATTAGACAAGATGCAAATTTTACACGTCCCAATTTAACAACTGTTGCGTCACCCTGAACTCCACGTAGATCAAAGCCTGCGAAGCCTTCCAGAAAAACGGAGCCGGAGCGGGGGGCTGGGCGGGCCCCGCCTCGCGGGCTAGCTCGCCTGGGATATTGGATGCTTTCCAGAATCGACATCGGGTCCAAGGACAAGGACCACAGACACCGTGCTGACCTCGGCCTCTTTGTAGCTATGCCGCACACAGCTAAAATCAGAAGGCCCCCTTCCCTCCCCAAACTGCTGTCACACCATGGTCAGTCACACCCACGCATCGACCCCATTATGATACCATGGAAGGGCAGCAGGGCCCGACGTAACCTCGGCATTCTTCATTCAAACATCGAGACCAGACTCACCCCTTTCCTTCGACTATCGCTTCTTTAAGGTGAATATATGAAGCAGGAAATATGCCCTTCGGGAGAAAAGAGAGACAGTAGTTTGTATTATCAATATGAACACTGACTGCCAATCAAACAACTGTCCCTGATAAAGTTGGGGGGGAGCGGGTAGGGGTGACCGGGTCACTATAATTTCTGCAAGTCTTAATGCTAAGTGTCACATAACAGCATATCGAAGGAAACAAAGAAGTGCAAAAGGCAGCAGCTCATTCGGCTTGGGTTTCAAAGTGGCTGCCGGTTCCTTTTAAGAAAGCAGAAGCAATCTGTTAGCAAAGAAAACCCCACAGGACTGTCCCGTGTCTTCTCCACAGGTCCCGCCTCGTTTTTTACTGTTGACCTGAAAACAAGATGGCCCCTGACAGTCCCTCCTGTCAAAATGCTGTCACTGTTACCGAAGGTTCGTTAACGTCGTTGATCATCACGTACGTACTGACTACTTACCTGACTTCTTATCAGTCTCCAAACGGCGGGGGGGTGGGGCATCCGATGAAATACAGAAACGGGGCGAATCGCACCCAGCCTGCACTGCCCCTGGGGGGCATGCCACTTTACGTTAGCACAGTGCAGTGTGCACATGGGCCCGACTGACCGGTGCCCGGGAGGCAGGTCGTCGAGACGTGCGGTGTCGGGCGCAGCCCAGGAAGTGCCAGGGGCTCTGCCCAGGGTGCCGGCCCTGCCTCCGGAGCCAGCAAACACCTCCCGTCGCGGCGCGAAGCAGGCGAAGGCGCCTGCAGGGTGGGCAGCGGGCAGCGAGGCTGGAGCCAAGCCCATGCACGCAGCGGAAGCCCAGTCGGCAGCTCCCGTGGCTTCAAGCCACCTGCCGTGGGAACAGGAGCCTTGCCTGGGCTTCTGTGGGACCCGGCCCCCAAGGATTCAGGCGGGCCGTCCAGAAGCCATAACCACTTATCATGCTTGGGAAGGGCCGGGGCACCACTGACTCATGCTCCTCCTGTCCCGGAGTGTGCCCGAGTGTCATACATAGAAGAATCGTCACGGAGAGGGAAGGAGAGGGGCAGAAATACAGAGGCTGAGCAACACAAAGGACGGTGCCTGGTGGTCCCTGATGCTAATCTTTTCCCTGATAAAGTCCTCAACTGCAGCTTTCTCAGATAAAACCCAGGGGTGCATCCGCAGGAAGGCACTCTTCATTACAGAAGGGCGATCAAGGCGAAACAGAGCTTGCCCTAGAGAAATCTATTCCACCAGCCAGCTGGGCGGAATCCACCTTCTTCAAACCCCAAGGCTCCAGGTCACTGGACGGGTAGAGACTCGTGGCCCAGCCTGAGCCTGGCGGAGGGAGGGGTGAGAGGTCCTTGCTTGAGCCACTGACTTTAGAAGCCTTAGTTACAGGCTCAGGACCACGAGAGGAATCCAAGCCAACAGGGAGATAATGAGAGGCAAAGTTAAGAAACAGAAGTAAAATGAACCATCTGTCGAGCATAATTAGATATCAGGATGTACAAGTTAACGTGGATGGCCTAACCACAGCTTAGAATGGACATGACTTCAAAATCATAAAATGAGACAGAAAAGCCCTAATTAGGTTTTGTGGAGCTAAGAACGGAGAAAGCCACAGCAGAGCCGTGCACGGGAGTGGCCACCACAAGCACCGAGGCGTAAGGACACGCCTCGGCTTCGGAAATTCAAACGACCAGGCAGGCGAGCTGCCCTGGACAGAACCCCCCTCCTCTGCAGGCTGCGTGAGGGGCAGAAAAACAGTCGTAAGCGCGAGGGAACGAAGCTCGCGTGAGCTTTGCAAAGCTGTTCATTCATCACCGAGGATCGTATAAACGTGAAAACCACGAGCAGACTTTTGGGGCTTTTTTGTGTGTGTTTTCTAAAGTCATTACACCTAGGATCGTTCTTCTACACATCCTGTGCTTAAACGGGACACAGAATTCCACCCAGAAAGGAGAGGATCCGCCGTCCACGACCACTGGCCCACGCCGTGTACTAGCCCGCGTTTCGCCCACGGAAACGAGGTGCAAGTTCTACGTGCACGTGTCGCCGA
Source organism: Eidolon dupreanum (assembly GCA_028627145.1). Lineage (NCBI taxonomy): Eukaryota > Metazoa > Chordata > Mammalia > Chiroptera > Pteropodidae > Eidolon > Eidolon dupreanum. The sequence goes on from CM053506.1 coordinate 1,783,130, forward strand.
GAATCAAACAATCCGAAGCGGTCCGCATTTCGGCCCATACCTCATTTAAATTCAGAGATGGAGACGTGAAAGGAAAACTCGCAGACACCCACGTGCAAGACCCGGGCCCCTCCCACGTGGTGCTTTAGGAGGGGACACGCACTGGGTTCAACGCGAGGCAGCACTCACCTTCTTAGACTTTTTCCGTAAGGTGTAGCCTCTGTACCACCCTAAACGAAGACAAAGGGGAGACGGTTAGCACGCGGTCGCCCCAAGTCTCCCGACACTTCCCCGTGGCGTGGACGCTGTTCCGCCGAACCTGCAAAGTCTGCGACCAAATGCAACATCCTAACACTCCGGAGACGCGCGTGGGGTTTTGTAGCGAGCGACTCAAATCCGTGCTCGAGACCGGGCCGGCGGCCTGACCAGAGACCCCGGCCTCACTCCGCCTGCCGCACGCGGCCTCCGAGGCTTCGGCGTGACGCTCAGCAGCGCATCACGACCGGGAGAATGGCCTCCGGCCGCTCGTCCCTGAGTAGGCACCTTGAGGACGCGTCTTCCCATCCCTCCTGCGGTCTGATTTGGATCGGGATCACTGCCAGGTTCAAACACCAGCATCCCCAGATCACCAGGAGCTGTCCGGTCACAGAGGCCCTACTGAGAGCGAAGGCCCGCCTCCCCCACACAGAGGAGCCTGGCCCTGGAGCCGCCCCGGCTCACAGCGAGCGTCCGTGGCAAGGGCACAGCCTGGGCAGGAAGCGGCAGCCCAGAAACAGGGCCCACCTCCCGCGGGGTCCGGCCCGGGCCCAAGTTCATGTTCCCTCCACGTGGGAGGGGAAGGCAACAGGAGAAGACGCACATGCGAGAACTGTCAACATGAGCTATGAGAATGGATGGAAGGGTCCCTGCTGTGACTGAGAGATCGTCCCCACCTCTGCACCTCCCCTCAGGCCGAGAGCAGAAACTGTCCCTGCAAACACCACGGGTCCACGGCCCGTCACCGGCCTCCCGACAGCCCCAGCACAGCGAGACGCCAGTGGACGTTTCCTCGTCGTGAACGTTATAAAGTCCCTGTAAGCCACCTCGAGCGGGGAAAGCCTCCTCGAACACGGGCAAATACCGCAGCAACGGCAGTGCCCGTCTGAAAGAGCAATCATGCAAAGGACGAGCGGAGACTGGGGCATGGGGTGGCCCCGAACCAAGACGGAGGGAGGGCCCACCGAACGCGCTTCCGTCCCCTGACAAGGGACCGTGCAGGCTGCTCAGGGGCCGATACGAAACGTCCAGACTTCCTGAGAGCCACGGGGTCCACTTCAGCAGTCCCCACGTGCCAGCCCAGACTCGGCACCCACGTGGGCGGCGTTTGCAGACAGTGACGTGGAGAAGGCCGGGCGGCCAATGCAGTTAGGTAAGCTGTATCTATTCAGCGCGAAAGATTGTCCTCGGGCCTGTCATCCTGTCCCTCCTGCATTCTCAGTTTTAATATTTCCTTCCCCTTCTGAAACCAACAAGGGACTCACGTCCTAGAATAGATAAGGAAATACTGCAAAGTGACACACGCAAAAGACAGAAACTGAGGAAAATGTAAGGAGAGTTTATAAACAATATGTAGAAGAAACAACTCAAAAGACTTAGGCATGTATAGAGACACCCCAAGTTCATAATAACCCGAGAAATGAAAATTTAAAGCACAATATTACAATCATTAGACTGCTGGAGGCCGTGACAGTACAGCATGCGGGTCCCCCCCGGGCACTGTGGCGGGGGGGGGGGGGGGTGCTGTGGCAATCAGTGTGGGAGCAGCTGTCCCTACGTATCGAATGTCTACATCCCCACACCCTGAGACCGGCAACCGCCCGCCTGGGAACGCACCCTAAGGACATCAGCACCCCCATCCACACTCAGGCAACCAGCACGGGACGCCACGGCAGCACGATCCCGGGTGGCGGGAAGTGGGGGCAGTGGGAGCACCCACAGCTGGGGGGCTGGGGGGCAGGGTGCGCAGAGCAGCGGCAGTCACGGGCCACGCAGACGCAGAGGGCAGGAGCACACCGGACGACACGGCACCGAGCAACAAGTCAGAAACGGAAGGAAATGAAAGCCATGACCACAGATACGCATGGAAAATGCACACTCGCCCACCTGGGAAAGAACACGGGCAAGAAAAGCCCGCTGCACACACAGCAGAAGGGCCGTCTGCGAGAAGCGGGGAGGAAAGGCGGCTCATCTCCTCCTTTACGTTATGGTAGCAGGTGGCAGTCTCTTTTCTAATGGCCTTCCTAAGCGAAAGGAAAACCCATAAGTTTCCTCCCCAAGGCTTTTTGCATGCGTTGTTCCTTCGACCAGCCGAGCCCACACGCTGTGTGCCGGAGACCACCCCGGACAGAGCAAATCTAGAAATAGATGAGACCCAATTTCTGCCCTCCAAGAGCTCACGATCTGGAAGACTCCCTAAGACAATCAGGGGGCAAACCACGAGCCATGCTGCAGGTCAGAGACTGTGGTTTAATGAAAAGAATAAGTGACTAATCTTTGAGCAAGACCTGTAGCCACCCTCAGAACAGCACGTGGCCCCCAGAGATCCTTATGGAATGAGTACATCCTTGGCCACTAGAGGGTCCAATAAACAACCGTGACCTCGGGCCACCTCTGTCTGCTGGACCCTGGACACTGCATAAAGGCAGGGGCGTGCCCCCACTGACCCCTCAAAGCTCTTTCCATCTTCACGGTGACTGGTCAACTTCCTGTTCCTTGTTCTATGCTCCAAGCCTTGGGGAATCTGGGAGAGAGGAACTGACCACAACTTGAAGGTAAATATATTTTTTGAAACTTAATACAAAGAATGATCCCCTAGAAATTATATTCTCTCTAGCAATCAGAGTAATATCCTGAAAAGGATCACACAGAAAAGGAAAATCACATTTGACAAATAAATGTTCTTAGAGGAAAAGTGAGGAGGGAGGAGAAACGAGAAGAAACTGTGAAACTCTAACACAATCTGTGAAATTCACACAGAACAAGAGAAAAGAGAAAAACCATTATTCCATTTACATCTGATGGTTAATAAAATCGCCAAGTTCTCGAAGACCAGTGTACTTCCCCGGATGCCTTTCTCTGACCAAGTTCCGGTTCAAAGCAAAAGACGGTTTCTAAATAGGGGGAATTCATCCACATTAAAGGGTCTTTACAAAGACTGGAGTACTTCAATGGAACTTTGGAAAACTGACTAGCCCAGCTAATAAACACGGCTGAAAGGTCCTTTCTCACGACACCGGCCAAAAGGTCAAAGGCCCGCTATCCAGTTTATTTTTAAGTTAAATGTATAACAGGAATCGCTGACTCGCCTCAGGAGCCCACTGCTTTAGAGAAGACCTTCTTCTTAAGAAGCAGCAGCTGACACACCCAGGCCGCACAGGAAATTGCCATCTGCTCAGGAATGACATCATGGCCCAGGGTTTATTCGCCAGGATCTCGGCTTCAACGGACCCGGGGGCAAAAACAGAAAAGATGCAAGAGCGTTCTCGCTTCAGATCAGAAGAGTGTCTGAGACGAGAGGTTCGATCTGTGACCTCCACTTCATTTCTCTGTTTCCTCTCGGCCCCTGGTGACACAACGCGGGGGGCGGAATCTGGAAACGAGCAGGAAGTGCGCATCGCGACCGCTCGGCCACTGAGGACCGGCTGGTCCTCACCACGCCGGCCGCTTCCCGGCGCTAACGCCACCTTTCTTTGTCCAGTGGGACCTTTGTAAGACAAAGGCGCCGCTGGAAGGGACTTCTAAGTCAGCATGTGCCACGGGGACCAGCCAAGGACGAGGGCGTGGGTGCCTTCGTGGGCGCGTGCCCTCGCAGGCGTCCCCAGGAACGCGGGAGCGAGCGGCCGCCCACCCCGCGCACAGAGGCTGAGCGTGGCCTCACTGCCGTGCAGAGGGGACGTCGAAGACGGAGCGTGACATTCCACGTGTTGGTGTTGGCTACTGCGGGGTGTCTGCGATGCCTCTCCCACCCCCGCCCCCTCGCCTGGAAGGGCCTGGCGAACGACAATCCGTAGTGATCCTGCTGTTGAAATTACCGACTTTTAACCTATCGTCTTTATTCCTGTGCAAAATGAAAGGAGGGCCCTTTCACACCGAAAACACTGAGTACGGAAAACAGCTGTCTGAAAAACCACCATCACAGCAGTATGTATATTGGATAATTATGACAACTGCTTCTCTGGACCACGGCCCGCATAGCTGTGACAATCTCTGCTCACCCCTAGGAAAATGGGGTCACAGATTTCAAAAGAAAGGAAATGTGAAAATGACCATTTTCATTCCCCTGAGATGCTATTAACAAACCTAAATATGGGCATCGGAAGTCTCACCGTTCCCATCAAACACCTCAAAACAAGGACTGAAACACGAAAATATCTTAAATGGGTTTTTTAAATGGTTTTTTTCCAGTGGTGTTATTGAGAATCAGGATTTACATACATTTGCAAAATAGGAACCAATGAGGTTTGTTTTTTTTTTAGATAAAAAACAGCTTTTTCAACAGAAAACCTCAGAAGTTAAAAACAGGAATTTTCAGTTTTAACTTCATCTTAATGAAGCATTTTAAATAATGGGTCACCTCGCTGCTGCCCTCACCTGAGCGGGCATCCAGCAGGCGAGAACACCGGTCACGTGAGCAAGGCACGTGCGTATGCTCTCCCAACAGGGCCATGCTTGGTCCACTGGGCACCGAGAAAGTGTGCCGACTGCCCCAAACCAGAAGAGACACCAAAATGTATACGCACCTTCATATGTTTCCAAGATGTGCACAGTGTCTCCTATTTGCAAAGAAAGTTCATCCACTCCCCTGGCATCATAGTTATAAAAAGCTGTGAAGAAGGAAAAGAAGGTAAGAGATATTAATGGAGGTAGAAGTCACAATGCTGAATTATTTCCGTTTGTTTTTCACATTAAAATACATTCAGTCTTTGCCTGGATCACCCTCCGATACCCACAAGAACAGTCTTTTCCTTCGAGAGACAAATATAAAGGGTCATCATTTAAGTGCTAGAAATTCATAACTCTTCACAATATATGGTAAGATATGTATGATGTAAAACCTGCCTTTTTAGCCATTTTTAAGTATACAATTTAATGGCGTTACTGACAATCACAATGCTGTGCTACCATCGCCACTATCAATTTGCAAAGCTTTCTCGACACCCTAACAGAAACCCCACACCCATGATGCAGTAACCCCCAATCCCCCCTCCCCCAGCCCAGAACCCAAACCTACTGTCTGCCTCTCCGAGTTCAACTGCTGCAGCTACCTCATATAAATGGAACCCTACAGTACTGTCCCTCCGTGGCTGGCCGCTGTCACTGAGCACGTTTTCAAGGCTTGTGCACACGGCACCACGTATCAGGACCGCGTTCTTTTTATGGCTGAATCATGTTTTTACAATACGAGGAAAAGTGAGGATATTGTTAACATTTTAATTATCACTTCATATACTGTCTTATACTTCCATAAATAGATTTTTTTTCACTAGATGACTTTTGCCTATGAATCATTTACACATGGACTGAATACTCTTCGGAAATCAAATTGATAAAAAAAAATCATATATCCAATGTTGATATTAACCGAAAAGCTATGTTACAATCAAATAGGCAAAAAAAAAAAAAAAAAAAAAATATGTCCAACATTAAGAAGTCCTTAAAACCGGCACTGCTTGACAAATCTATGAAATCCCAAATCTTTATCCTGACATCAAGCAATTCCTATTCCAGATAAGCACCTAAAAAAGTCAGACCCTTAAATCCAGACCTCACTTGTGCCCAAGTATTATGGGATAAAGGCAACTATCAGTGGGGAAAAAAAGGAGGTTAGAAAGTACTCGAGACTCAAGAATCATTCGATTAGCCCGCTCTCGCCAAAAAACAAAAAAACAAAAACAAAAAAACACACGGTGATAGAATCACAGTCCTCTTTCCCCGTGGGTTCTTCCTAAAACGATGTCATACTAGGAAAAGTCACCTCCAACCCCCTGATCAATTCCTCACCCATCCTGAACACCCTGCCAGACTAGGCCCCACTTAAGTGACACCTTTACGGTGATCGTCCTAAAAACCTGCTCGATCACAGCAAGTGCAAACTGCCCCAGCAAGCCTGGCGGACCCCCTGACCCCCTCACTTCCTCCCGACCGCGCACTCCTGGTCCCTGTCCCCTCCTCCGCCCTGGGAGGAAGAAGCTGGACCCTCCTGCTCATTCTCCCCTCACCAGCCGGGTCTTCCCACGGGTGCCCTGCCCCTGGGAAGTCAGGTCCAAGTGCACCTGTCTGCTCTCCCAACCCCGTTCCCAAACACCCCCGGCAGTGACCAAGCCACCTGCGGCCGTGACGGCATTCTAGACTCCCAGGCCCGTGCAGTCTTCCTCATTTTCACGTTCATGGTCAAAATGCAGGGTAACTAAGACCTCTGCCCATGAAGACCTGGGTGACCTCCAGCCAGGGACCTCCTCCCACAGCTCCAGCTTCCTCTCTCTAAAATAAGCATACTGATACCTACACCTCCTAAGACTGTGTGCATTTTGTGTCCTAAAGAAAATAATGCTGACAGATTTGACTATTTGGCACAAGGGGGTCCCACAGTAAATACTCAGTGAATGGTAAAAGCTCGTACTATGGTTGGGAGCACTTGTTTTTACTGCAATAAACACTGCTGTCGATACCAGAATACTTTTTAAAAAGCCAGAGCAAGCCCACTATCACGTCGCAAAAATCCTAAAACATCAAAGGTCGTATATAGGTGGACAATTTCATTTTCGCAGGTATTTTCCCTAATTTCCACCAAAATTTATAAAAATGTAATGTCCTTGGCTGATGTAAATGGTTATTAGCAGTTAGTTAGGTTCAGTTAGCATTTTATGGTGAATCTTTAACAAGAAGTAACTGTATTAGGTACAGGAAGCTTGGAGCGTAGACAGCCCCTCCCAGCCCGGCGTAACCAGACTCCCAAGCCCTTAGGACGATTAATGCATTTATCTCAGTACTTATCAGCGTCCCCGCCAGCCTGCCTATTCTGTTACAGAGGAGGAAAAAGTAAACACTTAAAAAATAATAAAAATAAAATGAACACGTCCACTATAAATGCACTCAGTCTCACGTGAACCTGTAAGGCACACGCGCGAAGGGCTTTAAGTGGCCGCCACTCCATCTCCGAAGTAGGCAGACAAAGGCAGCTGTGAAAACTTCCGACATGAATACAGTAACTTCAAATTTAACTCTGAAATGAGACTTAAAGAACCCAGATTTTATGGATGAAGGAAAAAAGGGTCCCCGAGGGTCCATGCCCGTGGCCCCAACGACACAACAGACCTAGGACTTGCAACGGTGGCTGCCCAGCCCCCCGGCCCTTGTTCCTCTCAGGCTTCACTCCTACACAGCTCCATATTAGAGACAAAATGAAAGACTCAACTATGTGAGATTACTGGACAGGGGAGGGGGAGGGAGAAGGTCAGACGGTCGACAAAATAACATCCCCGCAAAGTCATCCACATCCGAAACCCCAGGAGCTGCAAGGATGGTCCCTTAACATGGCAGGTGTGATGAGCTTAAGGCGCTTGGGTTGGGGACGCCAGTCCTGGATTACTCACGTAGGTCCGCTGTAATCACAACAGTCCACATTAGGGAGACAGGAGTGTGCAAGTCAGAGAGAAGATGTGATGGCACCTAACAGAGCCCTCCTCCTCAAAGCCACCTACTGTGTTAACAGCCGGCTAGAGCCGGGTGGCACTGGGCGTCCATGCACAGTCTTCTGACTTTCTCGACCCGGGACTGCAGAGTCCGGTGTAGAGGCACGTGACGGTGAAATGGGAAAGGATGCAGACGTGAACCCAGCATGAAGCTTCTTTCCCAGGACAGTGTTTTTTTTCTGTTTCTGACAGAAACCGCAGCAGTCCAGGGACATAAGCACCCTGAATCTTTCCCCCCCCAAATTAACACTTTGGTCTGTGCCCACACAGTGTATGTGCATCAGAGACGTGAAGAGGGAGTGTCGTCAATCTCCTGATCACCCTAAAAACGGCTGCCCAGCGAGGTAAGGAAAGAACTGCGGCTTGTAAGTCAAAGAGGGGGTTCCGTGAGCATCCATGCTATTAACAACACTGTGAAGTGTTATTATAATGACACTGTGTCATGACTATGCGATGAAGGAAGCTGCAGCTGACGGTGATACAATACTGGGGTCCCATGATGACAATGACAGCGATGACGATGGTGACGGTGATGATCCAGGTGATGGTGGTGATGATGGTGATAGTAATAATGGTGGTGATAATAGTGGTGGTGGTGGTGATGATGGTAATAATCGTGGTGATGATGATGGTGGTGATGGTGATGATGGTGATGGTGGTGATGGTGATAATGGTGGTAATAATGGTGGTGATAGTGGTGATTGATGGGCAATAATGGTGATGATGGTGGTGATGGTGATGGTGATGGTGATGATGATGGTAGTGATGGTAGAGTAGTGGCGATGGTGACGGTAACGGTAATCATGCTTCTGCTGCTGCCGTTGCTGCTGTGATACCGGCTGCCGTCTACTGAGTGGTTCTGTGGGCTCGTCACTGGGCTAAGTGCTCCGCATGTTCAGGCTCATTTTGCCTTGACAACAGCCTAGAAGGTGGATACAGAATTTTCCCATTTCCCTCACCAGGGTGACAGCAACTCAGTGTCCGCAGCCACTAGGGGGCAGTACAGAGCTAGAGGCCAGCAGGGATCAAGGGCCAGAGAGACAAAGCCCTATACAGATCACCCTCCACCCTCGGCCAGAGCTGGTCATCTCCGAGCCTCAGACCACCCTCCTCACGGCTCCCCTGTGAACCCACAACGTCCAGCTTGGAGTCCCCGACACACACACAGGCCCGTGCACCCGACGTCCACCACCGTCTGATGCGTCAGACCGACGCACTGCCGCTCCACACAGAAGCAGCCCAGCTGGGCTAATGCCAGAAACGCAGGGTTGGCTTTACATCCAAAATCCGATCGATATAATCCACATTAACAGAGCAAAGGACCAAAAAAACCATATCACCAGCCCAACTGGTGCAGACAAAGGACTGCATGAAACGTGACTCCTATTTGGGGAAAAATAAAAAACCTACACGGCTAGTCTGACATTAGGGAAAAAAGCCATGACAGCCCATCAACCCACTTAACAGATGAAAACACCAAGTCCCACAGAGAGGAGCTGGGGCCGGCAAGGCGGCGCAGGCAGTCGGGAGGACCCTCGGGCCCAGAGTCCCTTCCAGGCTGCCTCCACCGCCCGCTCTGCCCGGCCCATGTCCGCACCCCCTCTCACTGAGATGACAAAGAATAGTGGGCTGGTCTCCCAGCTAAATTTATATTAACCGTATAAACTTTCTTCTCTCCATCACTGGAGTTATCTTTCTAAGATCTTCCTCTAAAATCTTACTGTTTCCCTTGGATTTCTGAATAGTGCCTTAATTCTCAAGCGCAGCATTCAAAGGCCTGTGATATCTGATCTCAACCCACCTTTCCAATCTCATCTCCTCCCTCAATTCCCCTGCTCTTGTTCCACCGCCCCCTACCCCAAGGCCCACCACAGGCTGTTCTACCTACTCGGCCGGCCCATCCTCCCTCCACCTCTGAAGACCCCACTTGTCCGCAATGCCTGCCTTTAATTTCCCGTCCTTCTCCGGATCCTCACTGAATTTTGACTTTCTCCGCCCACCAAAAACAGGTAGACTCACACCTGAATTGTTCGCTTGCTCCCGACCTTTCCTATAAACTCTGTGACATCCCACAGCCTTGCAGAGTTGCTTATGTCTATGTCTGCCTCTTCTTCCAGACCAACCTCCGTGGGGGAAATAAACATCGCTTCATCATTGCATTTCCCACGATAGCTAACACCATGCCTCGCAGGCACTCAGTAAGAATGCACTGAAATTAACCAGATCACAAAGTATTCCTTCTTGTGAGGTCGGTAACAGGACGAAAGCCAAAACTGTATCATTTGTTCCTCTTCAAAATGATCTTGCCTGCTACAGATCGGGAGCCCAAGACTAATTCAATCAATAAGATCGAGAGACACAATATTAGCTTTCCAGGCTCTGCTCTGGTCTCTCCCATGTAATGCGACAATCCGCCATCATCACTCAAGTTCAAAGTCTCCGTAACGCACTGGAGGCATGAGCGCGACCCCACATTACTTCTCGAAATCCGCTCGGCTCAGTTTCTCTATCCCACAGACTGTCCTCTTAAAAACATGACTTCAGGATCTCAAGAAGCAATTTAAAAGTTAATTAATTCTTTTAAAAAGTCAATTTGTGAAAATTAATTGCTCCACTTGTGCTCTCATTCCCTCTGTCTTGCCTTCAATGGGAAGAAAAAATGCTCAGAAGCGTGCATCTTCCCAG
>CM053506.1:1794023-1811220 GCA_028627145.1 Eidolon dupreanum
TGACCACTTGCCCGGTCATCTAATATGATGCCAAGATCTGCCACTGGGTCAGAGGGCAGAGGCCTCACTGCAAGGCCATGTTCCTTCCCTTTCAGGTGGCGAGCAATCTGGTCACACCCCTTTCGAAGTGTGTGGAATCTCCATAACCCCGTCCCATTCCCGTGCGTGTTCCCCATCCCCCAAAGGCACCCCCACACCCTCCGGTGCGTGCACTGTGCCTTCTAGGATCTCCACCAGGCAAGATTCTAATAAAGTTACCTCCTGGGTCTGCACTGTAAATATGTAAAGTTTTTTTTCAAGTTAAAAAATAAATTAAAAATTTGATTTTCAAAATTTAAAAGTGTAGTATTGATTACACTTTGTCATGGCCTCATCTCAAAATTCTGCCATAGCCTGGGAGGGAGTCACTAGTCTGAATGTTCACTGATGCTTAGGACAGGGCCTCTGGGAGCCCCAGTGCCCTTGGGCGGGTCACACCTGCAGAGACCCAAGTCCTGCACGGTGCTTGGGAGGAATGGCTGAGATCTGTGGCCCAGGAGCTAAAAATGCCAACTGGTGCCACCCCCACAGCTCCTGGAACTGGAGATGGAGCGAGTCCCGAGCTCAGGCCATCACAGGACAAGGAGCCAGGGCTACAAACTCAGTTTAGAGGCTCAAGATGAGACCACTGCCGTTGTCAGTCACGAAACGCTGACGACCCTTCTTAGAGATGCAGGGACTGTGGCCAAGAATGGGCACACGTCAGAAAAATGGGACCAAAACCTCCCTGTGTCAAACATGCTGTCCATGGGCCATTGAAGTTCTTCAATTCTGACTTAGAAATTTACTTATATGACAGTCTTATGAAAGTATACAAATCCCACACCACATTTAGTTATATATTCAGTGGGTTCCCTTTATCAGCAGGAAAGTGGAGACTGTTCTAGAAAATGTGAACCATGGAGTTATCAAAGACCCTGGAAGCAGCGTCAGAGGAGGAAGCCAGTCATGGTCACAGGGTCCTACCTGTGCAGCCGCATCTTCCCCTGTGGTCCTCAGAAGCGCCAGCATTACGATCCCTCGTTTACAGGCGGGAACAGCAGAACCCCAAGGCCTGGGAACAGAAAGGCCAGGACCGAAGGGGAAGGATCCCAGCGCTGGCAGTGGCGAGGCCAGACCTCCCGGCCGCGTGACGCTCAAACCCTTGGCGTGTCCCTGCAACAAGCCGCCTTCCCCACCGCGCGGCCCCACGTGCAGAACCAGCCCGAACAGTCCTGTCCTGGTTCTGAGATCGTACTGAGCTGCTTTGCAGAGACAAAGGACCAACACCACGCGCCATGCAGGAGACGCATGCGCAGAAGAGAGAACTTTGACCTCTAGCAGCGCCCGGAACCAAACTCCACCCCTCCCCGCGGAACCAGAGCAGCGGGACTTGACCGGAACTTGAACACCGGCACCGCTTAAAGGCGAAGCATCCATCCGTTGTGCAGAAAGATCCAGTCCTGAAGCCTCTTAAAATAAACGGCGAAGTTCCAAGGTCCTCCGATGAAAACTTGGCCCCCAAATCCCTGCCAGTGCTTCTGCATGTCTGTTCTCCCGAACCTCTCAAAAACCTGCCCCAAACCCTGGATCCGGGAGACAGATTCGAGCGGGCCTCCTGCGAGCCAACTCAGCATTAAATAAATCGCCCTGTCTTTTCCTCAGAGCCGGTGTCATAGTTCAGCTACGACGGCGGGCAGCACACCCTTGTTGGGGGACAGCGCCAGGAGAGCCGTATTGAAATTGGGCATAAACGAGACAGTGAGTGTCACCAAAATTTGTATGCCAGATTTTCTTTGCAGAATCTGCGTCTCCAGCAGGACCTAGAAGGTCCTTCTCCTGCGGGCTCATTCGGTGCCCCTTCGCTGTTGTTCCCTGTGCTTTAGCCATACCGGCCTTTCGGTTCCTTGAAGGTCTGTGTTTCCCCCACCCCAGGGCCTTCGCATATGCTGTTTGGCCGGTTTCAGCTTATCCGTACAGCCTCCGTTTGCATTGTTTCCTGGGGGACGCCCGCCCTGACCTAGAGCAGGTCAGGCCACCCTGTTGATTGTCTCAGAGCACCCTACTTCTCCTGCATGGCACCTTCACAGGTGTTTCTCCTTCCAGGGGTCAGTAACCAGGCCATGAGGTTAGGTCCTGAGCTACAGAGGTTCCTGCTCTCCGCAGACGGCTTGTGGGTGTGGTCAGGGCTCAGGCCCCTCCCCTCTGAGGGACTTAAGTTCCTTTTCAGTAAAACAAGACCTGTGACTCTATGAACCCGTGGTTGATTTACCACCAACTCTCAGGTGACAGGTAATCCCGGGGCTGAGCATTTTATTCTCGTCAGCGGTGGTGGCCTGCCTGGCCTTTTCCACAAGGTAGCAGGCCCCTCCCCATCTTTGCCACCCAGCACGGTCCCTGCTTCATGGAGCCTTCCATCCTTTGCTCTTCCTTCCTCCAATTCTTGGAGGCTCCCAGGCCCACTGCCATGGTCACTGGTTCTTGGGGGCATGAGAGAGGGCATGCAGTTAATATTCCATGAAAACAAATTTACTCCCTTTAATATCTTCATTCTGAGGCTCTCCTTTAATTTTTCTATTCTTATTTTTGGAATTATGGTAAAAATAAATAGATGTGTAGGAGTTAAGTCTTTCCTTGGAGAAATGTGAAGCCCCAACTTTTACTGGTGAGAAAAATCATGAAAGTCTGAGAACTCACCTACAGGTTGAAGACCAAATTCCTAAGAAGCCAGAGTGCCTGCTCTAGGCCTGGCCCCTGCTTCCTTCCCCTGCCACACCTCTCTCACTTCCTCTTCCCCCACTTCCCAGACCTCAAATCCTACTGAACTAGCAGAAGATTCTGCAAACCCAAGGAGGTGGAGGTATCCAGGCCTTAGCTCCCTGGGCCTCTCTGGGTCACTGCACCTATTCAACGCTCCAGCAAGGGGTCTTCTTCCTGCAAAGCCCTCCCTGACCAGCGCTAAACCATCTCCTCCCACAGGCCTCGGGCGCCCTGCCCAGGCACCAAGAGACAGCCTATCATACCTGATCATCACCTTCCCACCCTCTAGCCTGGCTAGTTGGGTGCTCCTGGGACACCCAGGCACTGGGTAGGTGCTCAATTAATGTTCGTCAAATAAATGAATGAACCACGTGCTCTGGAAGGCTCCTCCCAGGGGCACCTCCCGGGCTCGCCCTGCTCCACTCAGCCAATGCAGAGCCCGAGTTGGGGACGTTACATCAGCAGGATCCTGTCTAACCCTCGTGCAGAGCAAACCACACGCTTCATAAATTGCATAGACGCCCCCTCGGTCGAAACCCCGCCCCGGCCCCCGCAAGGGCGCACCCCTCATTCTGGGACATCCAGTCCCCAGGACTCATTGAATCAAAGAAACGCCAGAGATCATGAAAAGGCGACGCCCCTGCGGGTGCCGGGATGCTTTGTTGGGGGGGTGTCCGCGGGCCAAGAACGTGGGGGCAGGGGCCGCTGCTCCGAGCCGAGTCCCGGGGCGCCGCGGGGCTCCGGCGGCCCGGGCCCAGCGCGAGGGCGGCGCGCAGCCCGCGGCCGTCCCGCCTCCCGCCCGCGCTCCCGGCCTTTCCCATCCGGCCCGCGACGCTCCGCCCGCCCCGTCCCACATGACACCGCCTCCGCCGCAAACTTTTTCCTCCCCATCCTGTCGCGGCTCGGAGGGAATGGAAAATGGCGGCCTAGGCGCGGAGTTTCCTGCCCGAGCAGCGGCGGCGGCGGTCCCGGGGGCCCGGGGCGCGCGGCGCGCGCGGCGCCATGACGCGCTGGGTGCCCACCAAGCGCGAGGAGAAGTACGGCGTGGGTGAGCGGCGCGCCGACCCTGCGGGGCCCTCGCCCCGACTTCGCGGGCGGCGGGGCGGCGGGGCGCGGCGGGGCGCCCCCGGGCGGCGGCCGCGGCGGCCGGGAAGAGGCGTCTGCGCCCCGCGCGCCGTCCCGCGCCGTCCCGCGCCGTCCCGGCCCGAGCGCGCCCGGCGGCGGCCGCTGCCCACGCCGGCTCGGCGCACGCTGTCCGCGCCAGCCGGGCCGGGGCCGCGCGGGGCTGGGGCGCAGGCTGGGCCACTTCCCGGGTGGCCCCGCCGACACCCCCCTCGCGGGCGGGCGCCCGGCGGCGGCGCCTTCCCGCCGCCCTGACTCGCAGAACGGCTCTGCCCGCGGCCGAAGCCCGCGGTTGGGCCGGGCCGGGCCACCCGGGTCATTGTTCTCCGCGCCTCTCCGCCCTGTGGCTGAAGTTGTGTTCAGGGCGTGCGGCCCCGGAGGACGGTGTCAAGTTGCAGCGATCAAAGCGAAGTCTCCGCGGGTGGGAGGCGGCACGGCGACCCCGGCGGCCCGATCGCGCTGCCGCCACGGGGGGGCCCTGGCCTGGACCGCGCGCGACCCTCGCCCGACGCCCCGGTGGCCCCGGTGGCCCCGGGCCGAAGAGCGCGGGCTGCGGAGGGCGGGGCCCGTTTTGGCGGCGGCGCTGCTGTTACTGCTTCCTGGGCAGAGTAGGGGGAGTCGGGGTGCCAGTGTGCCTTAGGACCGGGGTACATTCCAGGGCGCGAGGCTTTCCGTCTTTCCGTCGCGGCAGAACAAACAGACCCAGACCCCAGGTTCCTGCCTTCCCTAATGTGCCGCCCTCGTCCCCAGTCTGGCGGGGCGCTCCCTGGGTCCCCAGATCTTCAAGTTGCTCGCCAGTCTCTCTCCTCTTGTTGGGCAAACCCAAGGAGTCTGACCACTTGGTTCCGAGTCTCCCTCAGGTCACACTCTGCCTGACTTAAGGCCTTTTGTGGCCTCGGCTTCCCTTCCCTGTCAGGCTGTGGCCTCCTAGGGTCCCCTGTCCCCCTGTCTGAGCCTTGCAGTGCCCACCCGACGCCAGGAGCGTCCTGCCCATTCCCGCTGCTGGTCTGGTTCAGTCCCGGCCCCCTGACTTTTAGGAAGCCTTGGGGTGGCTCTTAGTTCCCTGAGTTCATCTTTCTGTGACTCCTGGTGCTTACCTCTGCTGGGTGTCGGGGACATACAGGGGAGCCCAGGCTTGGACAGTGGCATGGGAACAGTCCTGAGACAGTTCTAGGTCCCGGTCTGGGCTCGTTTCACACCGGGGCAGTGCGTGTGTGTGTGTGTGTGTGTACACGGGGGCTCCTTGACTCAAGGGTACTTCGGCGAGCTCCCCTCCTGGTCCCATCTCGGGTGAGGAGACAGGTCCCAGTGCAGGCTCAGGTGTCGGCGGCAGAGGTGGGCTTGCGGACTCTGGGAGCCGAGCATTTCAGAAGCACCTGTGTGCCCCTGGGTGGGCTCCGTCTGGGGCGAGTCCTGATGGAAACGTCCCTGTGAGTCCGCCTCTGGTGTCGTTTGGGGCAGAAGTTCTCTCCATCTGGGATGGTGTCGGCTGTGGCGATTCTGGGGTTCTGGGCTGCCGTGAAGCTGCCGGGGAGATGTGTGTGAGGGGCGAGCCGAGGCCAGACCCGAGGAAGGGCTCAGAGAGACTGTGGGGAGGCAGGGAGCAAGCGGGGGGCAGCCCTGCCCAGCTCCCTGCCGAGGAGGCCAGGTGCAGCTCTGGCTCTGGCCTGGGGCTTGTCCCCTCAGTCCTGTGCCGCGGGGACTCGTGTGACTGCCGCTGCACAGAGGCTCACCCACGCTCTCCCTGGATCTGAACCCGGCCTTGGCTCTAGAGCTCAGACATGCCTCCACTGTGCTCCCGGGGTGGCCTGGAAGGTGTGAGTGAGGACCCTTGGTGGGGACATCTGTAGAGTGGCTTGACTGTCACGTCCAGAGAAGACCAAAGGGAAGGTTTCCGAATGGGAGGAACAGGGTCTCTGCAGTGGGGACACTGCTGTGGGCAAGGGCACAGCTGTGTCCCTCCACGCTAAGTCGCAGGGCTTCCAGAAGCTTCCCTGGCACTCGCTGAGGTGACTTCTAACGTGGCAGCTTTGGCTAACGCTTCGGGTTTAAGAAAACCCTGCGTTGGAAGGCTTCCAAAGAGCAGAGCCCGGTGGCGGTTCCAGGCAGCTCCGGGAAGGGTGTGCATGGCTGTCAGGTGGAGCGGAGAGGGATCGGTTCCGACCAGTTGTGCCAGGTGGAGACGGAACGGCACCACTCGTCCAGCATCTGAAGCAGCTTTAAAGCCTGGAGCCCCCGGCGGGGACGGCGGCGGCCTGGTCTGGGGCGGCTGGATTCCGGGCGGAGAGGGTGGTGGGATGCCCGTGCCGGGGGCGGGGGGAGATGGAGGCGCTGGGAATGGGGGTGCAGACACGTCAGCCGACTGGCCGGTTCAGCCTCAGGGGAAATCACTGGAGAGCCCCCCTTACCAACCGCCGTGTTTCTGGGGAGCCCCTGGTGGGCTGTGTGGGGGCCTGGCTTGGACCCCTGCCACTCACTGGGCGGACAAATGAATCACGAGGGGACAGAAAACGGCAAAACTCCCTCTCGTTCGGAAGCTTGAATCGCAGCTCATTGTTTGCAAGTACTCGGAGCCCTTTAGAAGCATTGTCTGCAAGTGACACACTTCAGTTATTTGTTTTGTAAGATCGGAAAAGGAGTAAACAGCTGATCTGTGGCTTCCTCAGGGAAGGCCGGAAATGCTGGTCCTTCGCCCCCGTCATTCCGGCCTGTGGAATTTACCAGCCTTTTATTTTCTCCCCTTGGACTTGAGTTTGGAGACTCATTGTTTACAGATCTGGCTTATTAACACAGGCGTGACCTTTGACCTAGCTAGCTGTCACGCCCAAGGTTGCGGCAGATGAACTTTTCCATCAGCCGCCTCCCCGTACCCTCACTAGGCAGTCTGCTGTCCCAGTAGCAGTTAAATCGTGTTCTTAGGGCCCCGTCCCAAGTTGTAGCACGTTCTGCAGTCACACTTGAGGCTGGTGTTAGGTAGTGAGGCCTCTCTCCCCGCTGGAAGTCCTTGCCCTCGTCCCCAGAACCTGTGCAGATGGTATCTGACACGGCAGAGGGACTTTGCAGATGTGGTTGGGGTTCTGGACCTGAGTTGAGGAGATGATCCTGCATTAGCCCCATGGCCCCCCAAAGTAAAGTCCTCCCCTGTGCTGGCTGGTCATGGGGCAGGGACTTAGAAGAAGGATGTGGAAATGGAATTGGAGTGATCGTGAGCCTGGGCAGGGTGCGGTGCGTAGGTGCAGGCTCTGAGGGTTAGGGCCCACTTGCAGGGAGCAGAGAGAGGCCCCAGGGGCTAAGGGAGTCCCCAGCTGACAGCCAGCTAGGAGGCGGGCACCTCAGTCCTGGTCACAGCTGGATTCTGAGGGCGCCCTGGGGGAGCCCGGCAACAGATGCATGCCAGAGCCTCCCACGGGAGCCCAGCCTGCGTGCACGTTGGTAAGACCGGCGGCGCTGGGCGTCTGACCCGGGGAACTGTCTGATAGGCAGTGTGGGCCGTTTTGAGCTGCTCAGGGTGTGGTAGCTATGGCAGCGGAAGAAGACCTCTGGACCTGTGGCGAGCAACGGGCGACTAGGGGTCTTTTTCTAGCCGGCGGTCTTGTGAGGAAGCAGGCCGGACGCCGGGCGACCCGACCGTGTGCTCTTCACTCCGGCCGCCGCGTGGAGTGCGCGCACGTGGCCTGGCGTCGGCACCGCAGACACCTGTAGCTCCTGGCCCTTCCCTTGAGCAAATCCCTCCTGCCGTTTAGCCTCAGCTTCCGCATCCGGGAAGTGGGGTTAAGCCTGCCAACTGCAGAGACCCGGGAGGATGCCGTGGGCCGATGCCGGCAGGGCACGGAGCACCGTGTCGGGCGATCGGCCAAGCACGCAACAGTGCTGCTTGCTTAATTTTTTTATTTAATAAAGCACGGCTTAGAGAGGTGGTGACAAATCATTTTCCTCTTGGACTTAACATTCGCAGTTGCTGAAAAAATGCTTTTCTTCAAAAGTCGATTTCTTAATGGTGTGTTTTGCCCTCTTGGTGGGAGAGTGACATTTGCTTGGTGTGGGGAGCACGACCTGGGTGTATTCAGATAGCCCTGAGTGCCGATACTTGCTGGGGGCGATGATGTAACAGCCAAGTAAGTTCGGGAGTGCGGGACTTGCAGAGGGATCTAGTTTGTTATCTAGAGTAGCAAATAGGCCGCTACTTTGGGGAAGAAAATTAGATTTGATCGTGAGTAAATAGAAATGCAGACATTTTTCGTTCACTAGAGTTGCAGAAAAAACAAATTAGGGCATATTATATTTCTACAAACCTGATTTCACTTTGGAAACATTATTAAAAAATTAAATTTATTGTTGTGCCAGTGTTTGCTTGAATATCAGGCATCTTCTCGGAATTGTCTTAGGGCGTGAGACTGGTTCTTTCTCTTGTTTTCTTGTGAACTCTGAGGATGCAGGTGGTGAAAACCTGGAGAGAGAGAAAGGCAGTTCTTAAGTCTTTTGCTGGGTACATCAGAGAAAGCCACCGTGCTGGTGCCTAAACGCACATGGCACTCTCCTTCTTTCCTTCCTTTTCCCCTTCCTTCTCTTTTTTTCCATTAAACTTTGCATTTTCAGATAATTATAGACCCGTGAACTTGTAAGAAATAACACAGAGAGAGCCCATTACCCATTTCCCCAGGGATATATTTTGCAAAACACAGTACAGTGTCAGAACCGGGATGCCCACACGACAGCCAAGGTGCAGAGCATTCCCACCCCGCCAGGGACCCTCCACCCCCCTCATCCCACCCACAGAACCCTTGGCAACTATTAATCTGCTCTTCGTTACTATGTTTCTATAATTTTGACATTTCAACAATGTTACAAGGAAGAGAATCGTATAGTATGTAACCTTTTCGGATTGGCCTTTTTTCACTCAGAAGAAGTCAGGATTTCCATCAGGGTTTGCACGTGTGGGTGGTTTGTCCCTTCTCATTTGGGAGCGGTGTTCCTTGGTCTGGCTGCACCCCAGATGCCTTCACTCACCTGATGAGGGGCATCTGGGCATGAGCTGCTGTGAGCACTCACACAGGTTTTTGTGGGAACGTAAGGTACCTTCGCTTGAGGGGATAAAATGCCCAGGGGTGCCTCTGCTACGTCGCATGGCAGCTGCACGTTCCGCTTTTTAAGAAGCTGCCAGACTTTTCCAGAGTAGCTGCACCGCGTCACAGCAGCCATGTGTGTGTAACCCATTTTCTGTGGCCTCGCCAGCCTTTGTCATTTGCTGTCCCCGCTGTCTGTTTTAGCAGTGCTGTGTCATCGTGGGTTGGATTTGCGTCTCCCTAATTGTAGCTCTTCCTTGAAGGGTATCTTGGTTTAGTTTGGGAGACGGCCCCGTGGGCGTGTGCCTGTGCCATGTCTCAGGGGAAGGCCGCTGGCAGAGCTGGTGCACACAGGAGAGGCAGCCCGACGGGGCCACCGAGCTGTGAGACTGTCCAGCTTGTTCACGCAAGGACCCTGAGTCCACTAGGAAGAGAACATCATGGAGTGGGAGGCTGGGAGGTGCGTCCCCCCGCGCCTCACTCCACCAGTCCTCACTCGGCAAGATGGTCACTTTTCAGACCCTCTCCATCTTGAGAAGGTCTCCAGAGAGGTAAGCCATGAGGAGGGGACCCAGTGAGGGGTCAGGGTTTCGCCTCAGCCCTGACGCGGCCATCTTTCATGCCTGTGACCTGGTGCAAGTGTTTGAACCTCTGAACCTCTCCAAGCTTGGTTCCTACATTTTCAGAACGGGATGATGACGCTCTCCTGTCCTAGGTCAGGCTGGTGGCTCGTTCCTGTCTCGAGGCGGGCGACACGGTGGTATGCCTGTTTAAGTTTGCTGTCGTTGGTGTGGTGGGACGTGCTTTGAGGCTGTCCTTCACATCCACTGCAAAGTATGTGTCAGTCTCCCGCCCTGACAGAGTGCCACAGGCCGGGGCCTCGAACAACAGGAAATCTTTTTTCTCAGTTCCGGAGGCTAGAAGTCCAAGTTCAAGGTGTCAGCACGGTGGGTTTCTCCTGAGGCCTCTCCCTGTGGTCGTCCCTCTGTCTGTATCCTAATCTGCTGCTCTTACAGGGACGGCCACTCATGCTGGATTAGTGACTTCCTTTTACCCTAATTACTTCTCCAAAGACCCTTTCTTTAAATGCCCTCACATTCTCAGGTAATGGGGTCAGAACGTCAACATTGGAATGGGGGGGGAGGGGACACAACTCAGCCATTCTGTTATGGTTCTCAGGACAGACTCTTCCCTCTGCCCTCCACGGCCACCGTCCGGGTGATTTTTTTCTTTAAGGATGCAGGTCCCCAGTGCTTGAGGGACCCCTGGAAAGTGAGAGGTGACAGGTGAGAGGTGGGAGCTTGCAGCGTAAGCCCCTCTTCCTTCACAAGGCTCATGGAACTTACATGGTTTCGGTGTCGAAACCTGGAAATTCCTTGTGCTCAGATAGTGACAGGGCAATAAGGTCAGGTGGCTGGAGACCCTGGCAGGAAGTATGCTGTTTTAAGTGTGTTTACGTCAGGAGCACACTGGGAGGAGGCCCTGCCTCAGGGCAGGCTCAGCAGGCTCGCTCGTCCTACCTGTGCTCACCTGCCTTTAGTGCCCTGTCTCGTCTTACCTGTGCTCACCTGCGTCCAGTGTCAGGACACCGAGACATCCTGCATGGCTCAGTTTCCAGTTTGTTTCCACCTGTGTGTTGTAGCACGAGGAGGGTGGCCAGGCTCGCTCTGGCGTCCCCGTTCTCCAGCGATGGCAGGGGGCCTTCGGTCCCCACGTCGTGCATTCTCTGTCGGCCCACTGAACACCTCTGGGGGTGCTCTTCACTGGGTAGGCCCCGAGGCCGGCTCCTCCAGCCCCTCACACCGCACACTTCGCAGTGGCCCTGGGCAGTCGTGGGGACACTTTCAGCAACCGGTGGGGCAGGGGAGGGCATCGGCGTGTGACAAAGTAACGACTCAGTGCTTCTTGGTCATTTACAGGCACGGAGTTAGGGCATTCTGGAATTCATCCATTTACCTGCACGCAGGTGGGATGCCGAATGTCGGAAGGCGGATGGTTTCATCCGAGACAGATGTGTGTCAGCTTGTTAAATTTTCATTTAGGTGCCTGGGGGAGAAAAGGTGTTTTCTCTCAGTGTGTGGTACATGCCAAGTGGTCACAGGTGGGGGGCCTGCAGCTCCCTCCGTGAATCTCAGATCCGTCTCCTACCAGCAGGCTGACCTGGGCGAGGCGTTTACCTTAAGCCTTTGTAAAACTGGCGATGACACCCACCTTGTGGAGCAGTTCTGGGGAGAGAGGTCACCGGGCAGACATGTGGCCCCTGGTCTGTGCTCGATACATGGTAGTTCGTTTCATTCTTTACTGATTGCAGGAAGGTGCGTGATGCTGAAGGTTGAATTGGGCTCTGCCCGGCGCCCAGGCTGCCTCTGGGAGTAAAGCAGGGGAGGTGCTATTGCTTTGCCCTTTGTCGTAGGGGGAGGGTCGGAGGTGGGAGAGGCATTGAACGACTTCCCTAGAATTTTAATGTTCCGTCTGAGGTCGGTGTCCTGAGAAGGCCAGCTGGAGGCGGATCGCAGGAGCTTCCACGGATAAATGTGTCGTCTGAAACGTTGCGCGGCCTTCATCCTGGTGCAGTTGCCATTTGCCGCTGCTTTTCCTCAGGAGGGTGGCACCGGGCTCACCTGCCGCCCCGAGCGTTCGGGGTCGACACGTGAGGTGCACATCCGTGTCTACACGCAACGGCCCCGATTCTTTCCGCGTTGGGGCTGGCGGCTGGGACGTGGTGCCATCCCGCTGCTCACGGTCCTGTGCCCGGAGCTCGGTGCCCGGCTGGACCTAACAGCCCGTGGGGCCCAGAGGTGCGTCCCCTCCGCGTGTCCTGTCGTGGTCGCTCTCCACTGATCGGGAGACTCGTGGTGGAGCCCTGGCATTGCGGGCATGGCGCTCAGGGACTGTGACTTCTCCCCGTGGAGTCTCTGAGAGCCACTCGGCAGCACCGACGTCCAGACCCCCGCAGAGACACGGCGCGACGTGCAGACGCAGCCTTTTTCTCCGGTGCGTAATCTGCCCCCCACGTCGTAAGGATTTTGGCCGTTCTGTGCCGCGCACGGAGCCGGAAGCTGCTTTCCAAATGACTCATCTTCGCGTTTGGCCGTCTCGGTCCTGTCATTCCCGGACGGTCGCGGCGCCCCCGGACCCCATCCCTGTGTCCGCTGAGTTCTTTTGGCCTCAGAGGGGGTGTACTGGAGCCTGGCCCGGGATTCAGAATGAGTGGAATGCAGGCCTGGGTGTCACACTTGCTGCCACCTTATCTGTCCTGGGCGGTGGCACTGTGTAGCACTTCACCCGCCGGCTGTGCCTGGGGGAGCTGGCGACGTGACGCAGGTGGACGAGCTGGCAGAAGGAGCCGCGGCGCTCAGCGCTGAGTTGTCTCCGTGTTAAGCTTGTTAGGGAGAAAATACGCGGTTTCCCGTGGTGCTTCGAATCACTCTTTAATTGGAAAAGTGCAGCGTTGCGTTGTGAGCTTGACTTTCTCTAAAGTTTTGTAATTTTTATTTAATTCGGTGCTAGATACGTTGTATCGATTTATGTGGGGAGTGGATGAGCGTTCTGCGTGGGCAGCTGAACCTGGGCTTAGTGACAAAGGTAGTGAGCGTGTCCCAGCATCGAGGGCAGACACAGTTGTCCATCACTGCAGAGAAGTTAGAGATAACAGACAACTGTGCCTTCAGATAACCCCGCCCTCCCTCCTCCCTTCCTTCTGGTTTGCTTGCCAGTTTGTTTAGATGTTTGGGATCCAGAGCCACCCTCACGGGGCTTATGTTCCGGGGCAAGATCAGCAGTCCCCTCTCTGAGGTTCCCGGGGCAGTGTGTTCTGGAATTCAGGTTTGTCTCAACGTGGAGAGAAGGTTGGTACCTGTGCAGGCGGCTCACGCCCCAGCAGGCTGGGCAGTGCCGCATGGCCAGACGTGGTGTGCCCGCCATGGGTCCCCGAGTGTCCACCCTGTGAGGGGAGTGGCTGATCATTAGCCTCCCCTCCACCCAGCTTGGTTTTTACCGTAAAACCTGTGGTTTTGGGAGCTCCGGGGGGTTGCAAGGGTGCAATCCGTTTGATTTTCTGTTTGGTCCTTTTTTTCACGGTTAAACTGACAGTTCGAGTTTGTTTCTCAGAGTGGCTCACCTCTCCCTGCCCTCCGGTTTTCTGGTCAGCTCTCTGACGGCAGGGGCTGCCAGCGGCTTGGGGACCTTTGAAATGACCTTCCTGGCCTCATTTCCTGCTTTACTCCCGTCCAGCCGGTCCCAGGCCTCAGTCTGTGATTCCCTCTCTCCTGCCCTAGCTTCTCGGAGTTTGTGCCTCTGCTCCCCAGCATTTCAGGCTTCGTCGCCCCAGCCTCCTGACTCCTTCTGGAAGAGGCTACCCCCTTGTTCCCAACCCTGGGGCTGTGAGGGCACGGTGTGGAAGGGCTGAGGGCTCAGAATGGCCCCCCGTCCCCAGGGCCTGGACGTCTTGAGGCAGAGGGGGACAGGGGAGGGTAGGGGTGGGGAGAGAGCTGGGGAGGGAGGGCACCAAGGCCCAGGGACGGGGAGTCGGGGTCGAGGAGAGCCCACCGGCCGCGGGCTCGTAACTTCTTTAATAGAGTCCTCTGAGGCCGACTCTGGGCTGAGGGCGCTGTGTGGCCTGGAGGCTGAGCTCTGTGGCCTGGGCAAGGGGCCTGGAGCGGCCGGCCCTGGGTCTGCAGCACTGGCTGGTGCTGCCCGGGAAGGACCTGTCTGAGGCTCAGTGCCTTGTCCCTGCCAGTATTCAGCGATGTCACTGCCAAGAAGGTACTTCCTAGGGGCTGCCTCACCACGGCCGGGGCTGAGCTGCTGAGGTTGGGGCACGCGGGACCGGCGGCCTGCGTACTGGTGGGACCGGCGGCCTGCGTACTGGTGACAGCATCCGGCCTGCGCAGTCCCGGGGCATGCGGGGCGCCTAGCGGCACCCTGGGCTCCGCGTGGGCTCCCAGTGGCAACCCCCGCCCTTGGTGGCGACAACCACAGACAGCGCCTGCCGTTGCCACGTGTCCCCCGGGGCAAGAGGGCTCCCCTTCTAGACCACGACTCAAAGTGCTGGACGTGGCACCTGGTCGGAGTCCCGCTCCGTGGTTTTACTGTCAGTGCCGCGACCCGGCTCTTAGAAGCAGAGTCTTTCCTGTGTATTTGGGAGGAAAAGTTAGAACCCCGCAGGACCCGATTCCTGAGGGTGTGTTTTGGGCGAGAGCGTTAGGAGGAGGTGACAAGGAGCCTGCGGGGTGGTGTCTTGGGCTGGTGTCTTTGCTGTCTGAATGGGGCAGGAGCCTCTGTATTTCTTCTTCCTGAGACACAAACGGCAGTTTTGAGGTCAGGTCGTAGGAGGGACGCAGAGTTCCGGGGACGTATGGACACCCCCCCCCCCCCTCACATATAGTCAGGGAAGTTCCATCCAGGCTGCTCGGACCCCGTCACGAATACAGGAAGCCAAGCATTCGTTCGCTCCCGGAGTTTTATTTGCTGGCATAAGGGCACTTATCAAGCCTCCTTTTTTATTCTTTCTAAAATAATAACTTATTTTCCTTAACATAATCGACTTTACCAGGGGCAAATAATGATTTAGCAGGAGGGAAATGTGATTATTTTTCATCCAAATTGCTGAGCTTCTGTTAACTTCACAAGATTTATTTTCAAGTCCTTCTAACGTCATGCGTGTTCTACCGCCCATTTTTCAAAGGCGGGACGGTCCTGGTCCTCCAGGCACCGTGGCCAGGCTGCCGAGTTTCTCCGGGTTGTTTTTTTTTTTGGTGGGGGGTGGGTTGGAGAGGCCACGAGGAGGGAGAGGTGGGGATGGGAACCCGTGCGTCGGGTGGCCTTTCCGTACCCAGGCTCTGAGGCAGCCGCCCGCGTGTGCTGGCCGGCCTCGGAGCCTTTGCGTGTGTCCTTCCGGCTGCCTGCAAATGCCACGTACCTGCCACCTGTCTGGCTTCTCCAGGCTCAGCTCAGCTTGTAAACCTGTCCTGACTCACCCGGGCGGAATGCGGGGGCCTCGTGCACGCTGCTCTGTGCAGCTCCTAACCGTGTCCGGCGAGAAGGCGTCCGGCCGGGCAGAGGGCCCTGAGGACCAGGCTTGGGTCGTTTCCTTTCTCTGTTCCCAGCACCTGCTGTGGTCCCTGGCGCTCCTCGCTCTGTGAAGGAGCTGGGACAGAGAGCTGTCATCTGGGCAAAGTGGCAGGAGCTGCTGGAGTTGTGGGAGTCCCTGTTGCTGGGGAGTCACACCGGTGGGTGGGTGGCCCTTCCAGGACGTTTGGTGGTGTCGGCTCAGGAATCCAGTGAGTGATCGAAAGCAGTGGCCTTAAGGCTCCCTAAAACGGGGCTGCGGCCTGCACCGATGTGGCTGCCGGGTGCCCTTGCTGCGTGAGTGTTCGGAGGTTACGATGGGCCAGGTCACCCACACACTCTGGTCACACGTTCCTCAGACCACGGGGGCGTCGCCAGCATTTCTGTGACTATCGTCCCCTGGAACTCCCTAACTTCGCCCTCCTCTTAGCAAGTGGAGTGTTCTAATGACGTGCCTGCCGGTCCAGGGGTTCGAGGAGTTGACGGCAGGGCCTGGACCCGCAGAGGGGGCGGGGAGGCGGCCGAGCCCTGGCTCCAGCTCCTGGTGGTTCTGGGAGGCTCGGAGCAGCTTCAGGCCGCTGGTCATCCGTGCGTGGGTGGTCCCGCCACTGGTCCCTCCTGCCCCACAACGCGGCAATGAAAAGTCAGTGGAATCGAAGTAGATGACGTGCACTTCTGTAGAGGTCCAGTGACAGAGACCCGAAGCTTCGCAGGCCGAGGGACGAGCGCGAGGGTCCTCTGCAGGTGTTTACGTGAGCGTTACAAACGGCGGAAGCCGTCGGTTCCGCACAGGTCGCACAGAGCTGCCATCGGACCCTGCTCCCCGGTCTGCGCCCCAAAGCACTGAGGACAGGCAGCAAACACACTCGTGCTGTCCACCACACCCCCGAGAGGGGAACGGCCTGAATGTCCGTCAGTGGACGACGCTCAAGCCCAGGCTGGCCCGTCCACACACGGAGTGTCATTCAGCCGTAACAGAGAGCGTGGCACCGACACCTGCCACAGCTCGGGCGGCCCGGAGCACCTGTGCGTGAGAGCAGCCAGCCACCAGCATGCGCACGCCCCCCGATCGTTTCGCGTGAAGTGTCCAGAGGAGGCAAATCCACAGGCACGAAGCGGATCAGTGGCCGCCAGGGGCTGGATGCCTGGGGAGCGGGGTGACTGTTTCATGGGTCTGGACCTCCCTTTTGGGGGATGAAAACATTTGAGAGCTAGAGTTCTGGGTGTATGAATTGCTGCTGAATTGGGCACTTTAAAAGGGGTTAGTTTTTAGTTATGTGAGTTTTACTTCAATTTAAAACGAGTGATGAAACCTTTCTTCGCTTACGGGCCGCACAAAGCCAAGCTGCCAGCGTTTGGCCCGTGGGCCGCAGTGGGCGGACCCGACTTAGGGTCTTAGGATCTTTAGACTTTAGAGGGATGGCTGTTAACTTTCGCAGCATGATTATGGGCTAATTATGAGAAGAATGCGAGCGCTGTGGAAAGTAGACGTAAAACGCCTCTCGGCTTTCCACTGGTCAGGTCCTGTTCAGAAATAACCTGTATGCAGAGAGTAGACAGAAACGGGGGTTCATGGACGCTCCGTCTCAGGCAACGGTTTTTCTAACCGCGGGATCGGGGCTGCTGGGGTGCAGCCGGGCTGCACCACCCCTCCTCCCCGCAATCCCATCCAGAGAGTTAATGAACCCAAGGCCCCTCGAAATGCTGGCTGCGGCGACGGGGCAGGGAAAATCGAGTGAAAGGTTGAAAAAATGTGATTTAACAGAAATCCAATTCTTCAGGATTCCTGCCTCTTCGACCGTGGCACCTCCCGTTGAACAGAACATAAAATCTCCATTTCGTGCCTTTCGTCTGACCAGCCGCCCCCATGGGGGACCGAATGTGGTCACGGGCACGAAGCGACTGCCTGGTCCCCCGCTTTGATCTCGGTGATTTATGGGCAGGCCCGTGGGGGTGGCACTCGGGGGCACTGGGCCTTCAGAGCCAAGACTCCAAATCCCTGGAAATGCAGGATCGGGGGAGCTGTCCCTTGAGGACGGTGTGGTAATAATCGGCGTAAACAGCGTGGCCTGGGTCCTTCCATTTTGAAAGTCCGTGTTTTATTCACCGGCCAGAGTCTGCTGCCGACGTGAACACGCCGCCGCTCTGCCGGTTTCCCTCAAACG
>CM053506.1:1811720-1828578 GCA_028627145.1 Eidolon dupreanum
CAGGTTGCTGGGGACTGCAAGCACCATCCTCGGCCCGCTGATTTCAGCTGAAGGCGCTGCAGGGGTCTGCCGCCCCGGCAGCGGGAGGAAGGGCACAGCTCAGGATGGGGACGGCAAAGGCTCTCGTGTCACGGTAACGACTGCTTTCTCGGGGATCAGGCTGCCCAGACGTAACCGGCTTTCACTTCTTCTGACCGAGCGGAGACTCTGGTGTTTACATGTGTAAAGCGACTTGAACATTATGGAGAGGAAAACGTGGCGTGGGCAGTGGGCCGTCCACTTACGGTGTGGCCCACTGGTTTTCATATTCTGCCCACGGGCAGCATCTCGGGGAGAGGAACTCCTTGGTCGAGGCAGGGTGCAGGATGACCAGAGCTGCCCGTGCTGTGTCAGGGACCCTGCTGTCTGGCGCGTGCCACGCTGGTGGGTGGGGGGAGGGGCATCGCCCCGGACGCGCACCGTCTCCACGCGCGCTCTGTCTGGGCCACGCAGCGACTCTTCCCCTGGATAATCCCTGGGCTGATTCTGAGTAGATGTTGTAATAAATGCTCCTGCCCCCCGCGCGCCCACGTCCCCCTGAGCTGCCAGACACCAGGAGGGCACGATCCCTCCCATAGAGATCTGAATTTCGGTATAGGATTGAGGATTTTAAACAGTGACAAAGTAAGTCCATTCTAATAAAAAACAAGTCTTTTTTTGTGTTTTTATCTCTTCCTCCCTCCCCTCTGTGGTCTCTAAACGTAATCACTGTCATAGTTTAACATGCACGCTTCCACAACTTTTTGTGTGTACATAGGATAGTTACACGGAATTATATGTTGGCGCACACTCTTAGTTTTTTAACGGAGTTGTGTACCCCACTGTAATCTCTATAGTGGTCTTCCCCAAAGACCTGCATGGGAGCCCTTCCAGGTGCGGACACACAGGTACCTCGTTCGTTCAAACAGCACAGAGTTTGGAGTCCCATGGCACTGGGGCATCATCGTTTATCAACTGGCAGACTATTGGGAGGTCTCGAATTTTTTGCTCCCTCTGTTTGTGATGCGAAACGCCACACATCCAGACTCTTCATCCACCCCCTTCATGAAAAAGTATTCCACAGGGACGAAGATAGATACGTGGGATTCGGGAAACAGGGGTCCCCACCCAGGAGAAGGCTCGGGGAGGCCCAGGGTGAGTGCTGGCAGCAGCAGAGCTGAGACCTCGTGACACTGAGTCCCCTAAAAATTAGGGGCTGTGATGATGTTGGGAGGGCCGGGAGGTGTGAGAGCTAAAAAAAAAAAAAAAAAAAAAAACCTCTGTGAATGCAGGAAACAGTGTCTAGAAGAACCACAGTAACACTACCCGCAGAATAAGCATCCTTTTCCGTAGGTAACATGCAGGAAAATGGCAGAAGACCCGGAGTCGGAAGCGGAGGCTCCCGAGACGGGGTGGCCGGACGGGGGCGCTGCAGGGCCGCTGCCGTCGCGCGCCTTTGATTTGTTTCCGGTTTTTATTTTGTGCAGAAGCTTTAGGTTCACCCCAGAGTGCAGCGGAAGGTTCGGGAACTCCGCTCATCCCTCCGCCTCGCGTGTGCACGGCCCCCAGCCCCGCTGCCATCGGCATCCCCCCCAGAGTGGCACGGCTGTTACAGTCGATGAGCCGACGGCGACGCACCGTCATCACACGCAGTCCGCAAGTCACACGCGGGCTCCGCCTGGCGTTTGACGTCCTGCGGGTTGGGCGAATGTTCGATGACGTGTTTGCCGTTGTAGCATCGTACAGAATAGCTCCACGTTTGTAAAATCCTCACGCTCTGCCCCACTCCCAGCCCGAACCCCTGGCGACCGATCTTCTTACTGTCCCCATAGTTTTTAAGCCTTTGATTTTCTAACTAAATCGTGCATTAAGTTGATTAAGAAAAATTCAGTGGTTTTCACCTAAAAGACACAAATCTGGCTTATTTTGAAAAAGCAGGGCGTCTGGCAACTCGGGGCTGCCACGGTGCGTGGTGGCGCTGGGCGGAGCTCCGTGCGCCGGGTCCTTCCGGATGGGAGCTGCCCCTCCAGCTTGCTGCCGTCCAAACAGCTCGGCCCCCCTCGGCCCCCCTCGCTTCCTCCCAGGCTTTGAGCTCCTTACAGGTTTTGAGTATGTGCCTCGCAGTCTAGTGAGTCACCTCTGTACCCAGCCCAGCACCTGTCCACCTGCCTGAGCGTTGGTTAGTGGAAGATCCACGAGCTACAGGGGCAGGCTCTTCGGTGCTCAAGCTGAGGGGGACACCAGTTGGTCCCCAATACCGGAGTCCCATCCAGGACCCCAGAACAGCTTCCTGCTAAATCACACTGCCTTCAGAAAGCCCCGAGGAGTAGGTTCTGTGAGTGGATTCACACCCACGCAGTGAAGTCCCCTTTGAGAAACTCGACTCGCAGGCAACTGTATTCCAGCCCAGTGCCCGTGACAGGGGTTGACTCTGCTGAGCAGATGGCATGTGGCACTTCCGCTCTGCTTCCAGAAGCTTCTGCTACGGCAAATCCACCAGGACAGCGAGGAGGAAGTGGTCTCCTCGGAGCGTTGTCAGTAGGAATTATGAAAAGCGTGCGTCACGCTCCTGGGAGGCGACGCTCTGGTGTCGGGGAAGTGCCACGTGGAGCCTTGATCTCTTGGCGTGTTACATGAAGGATGACTGTTCTCATGAGAGGAACAAGAGCTTAGGGAGCCCTAGAGCAAGGGGGTCCTGGCATTCAGAAAGAGCAGGATGGATTCCTTCTTGTTGAGAGGGAGGGAGAGAGAGAGAGAGAGAAGGAGGGAAGGAGGGAGGGAGGGGGAGAGAGAGAGAAGGAGGGAAGGAGGGAAGGAGGGAGGGAGGGGGAGAGAGAGAGGAGAGAAGGAGGGAAGGAGGGAGGGAGGGAGAGAGAGAGAGGAGGAGAGAAGTAGGGAGGGAGGGGGAGAGAGAGGAAAGGAGAGAAGGAGAGGAGGGAAGGAGGGAGAGGAGGAGGGAGGGAAGGAGGGAGGGAGGGAGAGAGGGAAGGAGGAAGCGTTTGCACAGAGGGCAGCCGTGGCTGAGGCTGGCCGTGCCCGAGCCTCCGTCCTGAGAAGCAGCAGCTGGCGTGTCAGTGTCTCTTCCTTGAAGATCCTGTCCAGAGCCCCAAGAACATTTCAGACGAGAGGCCACCATGATGGTCTTTTCAGAACCACACGCCCATCTCATAGGGACATTCATTTCATCTTAGGAAGTGCCACCAGCAGGAGCCACAAGGGAAAGAATCCTAATGCTGGGTGACAGGAACCCACAGGTGTAGAAGTTCCAGTAGTCAATGAGGAGGCAAAGATCCGAATGCAGGTCCCTCTGGCTCCCGGCAGACACGTGTCCCATCAATATCATGCTCAAGAAATACTAGCAAGTGACAAACAGCCAAAGGGTCTGCTAAACTCAGTATATTTCAAACGACCTTTCGGGCAGTTATAAGTAGTATCAGTGGTTTCATGTTTGAGTTAGTGGCTGGGAAAATTCTGAGCCTCTAAGCAAAAGGAAGCCTCTCTATTTTTTTGCCCTGAACTTCCTGAGTTGTACGCGTGGTCGGTCCCCCAAATTCAGCTTCACATGTTTCGGGGCTGCTGGTGATCACCTTTCCTCAGACCTTCTCAGGCACCCCAAGACTCCTGAGAGGAACGAGCCTGGGGCAACACTATGGTTCAGTCGCACGATGGGCGATTTCCTAAAGCGCGTCCGCGTCGGTGCAGACGGGGGACTTGCGTGTGGGTGGAACGCGTGGACGGAACGCGTGGAGGCACGTGATACTCGCCTAGTGTGCCACGTCCCGCGTGGGGCACGAGGCCAGGAGGGTTGCAGCGAGGCTGAAAACCTGGAAAGGGCTGGTTCCGTTGAGCATTTTCTCTGTTGTGCTTGTTTTCAGAGAAGCTGATCATAAGCGCGGAGCCTTCCGGAGCCGCTGATCACACCGACGGCCGCAGGGTGGGTGCAGAGCACCCCCGCCTGAGCACGCCACCCCACTACCCGGCGTCCCCCACGGGGCCGTGCGTGGGCTGCCTGCACCAGCACTGCATGCGGAATCCAGGAGACGTTTAGGTCCTGGTGCCCACTCCTGCCTGCAGGCTGACCGAGGGGGGCTTTGCGGAGGGGGGTGGGGTCCGGGGCTGACACCCCAGGGATTCTCAAGCACGTTAAAGTCTGCGAACCCGCAGATCTTTCCGGAATCTTACGTCGGCTCGACGGGCTCTTGCTGTGTGTTGGGGGAGCGGTTCAGGAGGGAACAGTAAGTCCCAGGCACTCGGCGACCAGTCCGGCGGGCGGAGCCCCAAGGACCGCGTGTCTCCAGATGCCACACGGTTTGAACCCTCGAGACACGTAAATGGCGAAACACGTGGATCTGCTCCTAGCCGCGCCTCACGGTTCGGCTTCACTTCAAGCAACATCAAACGAGTTATTGAATCTACTTCAAATGCAATTTCGGTTTTCTCATTTAAGAAGGCGCCGGTGGAAAGAGATGAATTTTAATCCCCACCTTCATTTAATATGAAGGCCAAGGACAAGAGGGCCACTTTAAAGGATGAACATTTTGCTAAAGTGTAGGTAATTTACACACCTTAAAGCAGAAATGCACTGCGATCTTTTCAGAAGGGAAACTCAAGTACAAATTGAGATCCCAATGGGAAAATGGATACAATCTGAAGCTCATCGAAATAAAAATGTCAGAGCAACAGGAACAACTCAAGATTCTGCAGCACTTCCCTTTCCCATGCCCGCCCCCCTCCCCATTCTCCTCTGAACCTCTGGGGGATAAGTTTTTGGAGGGAGGAGGGTGGGAGGGCAAGGCGGGGTGGTGTGGGAGGAGCTACGGGGGAGGAAGAGAGGCAGGTGTTTGTGTGGGTCCCACGTTCCTTCTTCCAAAACAGCCAGTGAGAGTTAAGTCACCCAAAGGACCCGTGCCTCACCTCCACATGCCGTCGTCCCCACGTCCCCAAGTACTGATGACATGCCGTAGCCCAGTGTACGAATCTCTACCGCCTGCCTTGTCAGTGTCGGGCCTTTCCGCTTTAAGGCGAGGTTGCATGAGTGGAAATCCTTTGCTCGGGGTGAGAAAAGCCACTTTCGTGGAATCCAGGGTCTTAAGCCAGCTTCAGTAACTCACTCAAAACCCGTGGGGACCTTGCTCGTGGGCACACTTCTGTGCTTTTCTTGATAGGTTCTTGCTTTTTCGCTTTATTAGGTATTTTGTACCTGAATATCGAGCATGTGTGTGGTAAACACGAGGGTCATATAAGGGCTGGTCCCACCAGGGACTCACGGAATTTTGGGAACAGTGGCAATAATGATTGGCTAAGGCCATTTGGGAAAATGAATGTGATTTGCATGTTGGGTTTTTTAAAAGTAGGTTGTTTAGCAGGAGTTGCAGGAAATGTGTACATAGGTAGTCGTTATAGCAAATGTAAGGCACAGTTATCTGTGATAATACGCGTATACAACTAAAAGTCTTTTATTTAATTAACGATCACACGGGCAGTTGTCATGCTGGAATACGTCATGATGCTTTGCAAAGTGCCTTGTTAACCGTCGCGACAGCCCTGTGCCCTGATCACTGTTTAACCCATATTTACAGATGAGGAAATGACTAATAGAAGTCAAATGACTTGCTTAGTTGGAGAAGCGAACTTGTTATACCAGTCGTAAGTCTTTTTTCCCAGATGTTTCTCATTTCTAGATATGACATCGTTAAAAACAATAGATAAAGTTTTTTATTTTTATCAGATTATTAAGGCTGGGACAATCGGCTTGGGAAAACTTTAACACACTGTAATGCACGTGTTCGTTTACTGTGCATCTTTGATTTTATCTTAATGTCTGCCGCCTAATATTGAGAAAACCTAGTGAAAATCTGGAAGAAAGACACATGTCTTTTTGGATGTTAACCCCTGAGATCTCTCCACCTAATGAGGGAAAACACATAACGAAGTGTGCCCGGCCTTTTTTGTTTTTCTTTTCCAGAAGGAGTTATCACAGCTCCTGGAAATAGCAGACAATGTCTCTTCAGTGGAATGTGTCGGTGACGATGGGTCCTGTGCTGGCGATTGTCGGGGGCCCAGGAATGTGTCGGTGACGATGGGTCCTGTGCTGGCGATTGTCAGGGGCCCAGGACAAGTTCGGTTTCCCAAAAGACAGGCACTAGTGTCTAGGTCTGCTTCTGACTGTGTCCCTTGCTACCTCGCTGAGCTGCTCCGAGGGCCATTTCCAGAGCCAGGGTTCAACACGGCGGTCCCTTTGTCACTGCTAAGTAACAACAGGAAGCCTTGGCCAGCAGGGCCCCCAGAGGGCGGGGGGCCCGTGAGGCCAGAGCCGCGGGGCCCAACGTCACATGCTGGCTACCCTCTGGGTCTGCCCTGGGCCTTTTGCGGCCGCCACCCTTCCTGCACCTGCTTCGGCTCCGGGGTCTGCGCCCAGCCAGGGGGACCGGACGCTTTGGGTCTGGCTGCGCCATGCAGGGTCCGTCTCCTCGTCCCATGTGTGAGTGAGGCGCCTGGCACGAAGCCGGAGCGGAGGCCGTGTCTGCTGGCAGGGATCGGGTCCCTGCCGCTTCCCGCCACCGTGCCCCTGAAGCCACCCGCGTTCGCCGGCGCGCTCCTGAGGCTGCCGGCCCCCGCCCTCCGAGGACCTCGCTGTGTCCTGCGCCTGGCGCCTTCCGCGTTCGGGCTCGGCCAGCCCTCGCCGGGACTCGACCATGGCGTCTTTGAGCACCCACCGTTTGCCATGAAGTCCCTAGACACTGCGGCTGCCCAGATGGACGTGAGCCCGCTCGCCCCCCACGGGGCTCACCGTCGCCTGAGTTTTCATTTTTCGCTTTCGCAGGTATGAAATGTACGGGAACAGTGATGCCTGCACCTGGTTTAAAAGCCGCGTTCCGAAAACACGTAAACGAAAACGTGGAAGACTTTCTGTATGTTCTTGCGGATATCTTTTGTACGTATCTACATGTACACACGTGCATGTAAAATACGCACATTCGATAACGTGTTTAACAGCTTGCTTAGATCTTTTCATGTCAGTTTAATAGGTCCAGCTATTTTATTCTTTCTTTTACTGTGTAATATTCTAGTATGCTGAAGAATAACTGAGAAATTCATAAATGCATGGAATCATGCATAAAAACGAATTTATGCGTTCACTTAATAAACACTTATCACGCATCCGGAGCATCCTCGACCTTGCCAGTGGCTGCTCTTGGAGCTGGAGATGAAGCAGTGAGCAAACAGGACTTGCCTTTACGGAGCCGACGCTCTAGAAACAAACGATGAGCAAACCGTTAAATGTCAGGTGGAGAAGGGTAACGTAGGGTGCGTGGGAGAGGGAGCGTGTGTAGGGTGACGACCTTGCACGTGCAGTCGGGGGGACCCTCCGGGGAGGGCGATTTGAGCAGAGGCCACCAACATGTCACTTACTGTGGAGCTGGGAAAGGATGCTGGTTCCAGCGAGCCAGATCAGTGTGCGCGAGCTGGCTCCATCCCCTCGAGGCGTGAGGCGTCCCCGCTGTGGGCTGAGGGGCCGTGTGGCTGGAGGGAGGGAAGCGGAGGGACTCGAAGGTGCAGGCCGGGGCCAGGTGACCAGGGGCCCTGTGGCCAGTGTAAAAACTTTGGATTTTCCTTCACGTAAAGTAGAAAGACCTTGCAAGGTTTTAACCAGCAGGCTTGTTCCGACTTACATTTCGGAAGCGTTGATGAGACGGTAGGAAAGTCGAGACCGAAGCAGGGGCTGGAGGGAGGCTCATACAGTGACACGGGAGAGTCACGTCGGCGGCTTGGACCCAGGTGTCAGCCCCGAGGACGCGGAGCAGGGATTAGGTCACGGGTGAAGGTTTGGAGGGGGAGCTGAGGTGCTCGCCTGACTATTTGGACATGGGCTGGGGGAGAAGTGACCCCGAGGCTTCCGGCTCAGCAACGGGAGGAGAGGCTCTGGGAATATCGCCAGGGAAGCAGGTTTGGGGAGGGACTTGGGAGTTTAGTTCTAGGTGTTTTGAGTTTCAGACGCCCGTCCTATAAGCAAGTGAAGAGGATGAACAGACCTTTGGAAGTGCAAATCTGAAGTCCCAGGCTGCGGTCTGGACCGGCACTGTGAATATGGGAGCTGTGAGCCAAGGACGGATGCTCTCCCCTAGGGAGTGGACACAGAGCAACGCCCGAGGATGGACGGCTCAGGTGTGAGGGTCAGGCAGGGGCCGGGGCACCACGGAGGAGCCTGGCGTAAGGAAGGGGGGGAAGAGAGAGGATGCGGCTGGTGGGCGGGGCAGGCGCCCGCAGGAGGCTGAGTCACATGGCACTGGTGGGTGAGGCAAGATAAGGACCGAGACCCATCATGGGACTTAGTGGCCTGGAGGTCACTGGGGACCTTGAGCAGAGCCTGGCGGAGAAGCCCAGTTAGGACACACGCCACAGAAAACGGGAGGTGGGAGCCTGGACCGTGCTGCTCGGATGTCTCCAGCCATGCGTCTTCTGCAGACTAACACGGGATGCAGCGGCGGCCGCGCGGCTGTGGGGCCGACAGAACTCGACCTGAATCGCTGATGAGCGTGGCACAGCATACACGCCACACAGCACGAGGCGAAGCGTCTTGTGTCGGCAGCTCTTCCGTGACCCCAAAACCAAACCAGATGAGTAATTCAATACACACAGACGTGAATTCCAACGTGAGTGTGAAGCGCGACAGCATCGTGACAGGCGGTGCCGAGTTCCAGAAACTTCCGGAGTCCCTGGAGTCAGGCTTCCCAGCGTAAGGGTGCGTCTTTGTGGTTTTAAATTTGTTGTCTAATTGAGCTTTTAACATCTTTTCTTTGAGCCTCACGGGCTTCTCCCTCCCTCAACCCGTGCCCCCCGCGACTGGGTTAGAGCACGGGTAAGGGAGGCTGGGGCGATCCTGCAGGGAGGCGGGCGCAGGTCGCGGTGACGGGCCTCCCCGCCGGCTCCCCCGGCTCCCCCGGCTCCCCCGGCTTCCAGCCCGCAGCTTCCCCGCCCGCTCCTCAGCCTGCCGCCCGATCGCCCTCCCCGGAGCCGGCTCTGCGCACGTCCCCGGCCACTGCGATGGGGTGATCAGCGAGTGAGCGGCCCCACTTCCGACCACACGCGTCCTAGCGTCTGGGTCGGCGTTCTCGGCGCTGCCCTCCCCGGTCCCGGGCTCTCCTTGGCATGGGGCGGCACTTGTGAACGCACCCCAGACAGGGCCGGCTCGCGTTCCAAACGCGGGTATCCTCTTCCACATGCCCCTGCCCCCCACACACCTGAGGCTCAGTCACCCCGCACCTGCTTCAGTTCCCAGGAGGACTCAGGGATGTGCGTTCCGGGATCTGGCCTCCTGCCGTTTCCTCTCTCCACACACTGCGTCCTTGGGAGCTGGGGTCTCCGAAAGCCGCAGCCGACTCCACCTTCTGAGCATCCCCTGCGGGCCGGGCGGGCCGTTGCCTGGGCCCCAGGCTGAGGTGTGGTCTTGTTCTTTCCCCTCCCGGTGGCACCCCCACGCGCCTTTCCCAGACCCCGCACACAGCTCCGAGGACATGCATAAGCTTCGTGCAACGCCTCCATGTGCCGGTGCCATGCTCGGCGCCCCTGTGCATCACGTAATTATTCAGACAGCTTCAGAAGAAGGCACTTTTAAAAACCCCCATTTTGCTTTAAGTGGAGGAGATCTTCGCCCAAGGTCAAACATTGGTGAGCAACAGAGCTGCTCATGAACCTGGGCACAGAGCTCTTTATTGACCATGCTGCACTGCTGACTGTTGGCTTAAGGGTTTACTGAACGCATGAATGAGTGAATGAATGAATGAATTGTGCAAAGGGTACCTGACAGGAAGGTGGAGACTATTTCACGAAAATCATTTTTCCTAGGAAACCACAAAAGACATGGCCGCTGACCGAGGGAGCCTCTGCCTGGCACGTTGTGTTGGCCTGACGGTCGCCCGTGGCGGGTGAAGCCTGTTGAGTGACACAGAGAACACACAGGGCTCAAAGGTGCCAGTAGCTCACGTCACCTCCTTGTCCGCTCGCCCAGAGCACCGAGCGTTCACTCTGACCCAAATAACCTACAGAATACGAAGCCGCTCATAAGTCATTTCCTCACCTCTCAGAGCATCTGCATTTCGAAGGAATCAATAGCCTGAAAATAAAATTTTAAACAGACTTCTTTAAAAGTCAGTGTCATTTCAAGAGGGGAAGGTGTCCTGTATCTTAACCAGCAGATAAATAAATACAGTCTACAGCTCCTTCAATGTTCTATTCTTCCAAACTACAAGTTATCAAACTCTTAAATATTGAAAGCCTCAAATTAACTTCAAGACAACACTAAAACGCACCTATGTTCTTTACCTGGATAAGAAGAACAATAATGGCTTTAAACCAATGCCACGTGTGCCTGCTCTGAACACGCCGAGGAAACCCTGTCATTTGATGTCTGCCTGAGCCTGGGCTCCCTCTCTCTGCAGCTGAGGAGGATGGGTGCTCCCTACACAATGCCGGTGACAAAGTGTCGCTGCGGTTTCTGAAGCCCAGTAAGGAGACCAGGCGGGCTGCAGCTCCCGCCCGCCCGGCCCGCCTGTGAAGCCACCAGCGCCTTGAGGTGTCTTGTCGGGTAATCCCCGCCGTCGGCGCTCCGTGTCCCACGTTTCACTGTGCAAACATGTGCTTGGTCTGCTTTGCTTTTCGCAAGCGTCTGGGAGGCAGGCAGGGGGCCGATTACTAATCACC
The DNA here is from genome assembly GCA_028627145.1 of Eidolon dupreanum. Classification (NCBI taxonomy): domain Eukaryota; kingdom Metazoa; phylum Chordata; class Mammalia; order Chiroptera; family Pteropodidae; genus Eidolon; species Eidolon dupreanum. Next base: position 1,822,440 of record CM053506.1, read on the forward strand.
CTTTACCGGTCGGGAAACTGAGGCACAGGGCGTCCAAGCGGCTTAGCAGAGCTGGGTGCCGTTTCAATAATTCAGCCCTCTGGGATCTGGGGAGGTCCCGTTGACGTTGTCTTTCATTGCTAATGAGCCTCTGGCCGTGCAGTTGTACTTTTTAGAACTTACCCGGTACACATTGACATGGGAAGGCCTCCTGTTCCTATCGTCAAGAGGAAAACAAAAGGCATGTTGCAGACAAATGACACAGTGTTTCCATAAGAAGCCCCCTGTGTATTTATTTCTCGGTGTAGAGATCTCCGCGTGTAAGTGCTTAGTAGAAGGACACGCAGCAGTCGTTGGCGGGGATTGCCCTGGGAGGCAGCGGGAGGCGGGAGGGGACCTGTTCGGGGGTTTTCCTTCATATGGTTGTTGCTTCTAGTAGGGGTAGCGGTGCTTCTTCCAGCTTCTGGGGGTTGCTGGAGACCCTTGGGGTTCCTTGGCTTGTAGATGCATCTCTCCGATTCCCACCTCCATCGTCACATGGTGTTTTTACCTGTGCGTGTGTCTCTGTGACTTCTTCTGTTCTAAAGACTCCGTCATATTGGCTTAAGGGCCCAAGTTACTCCAGGATGACCTCATTGTGACTAATTACACCCGCAGGGGCCTGTTTCCCAGTAAGGTCACATTCTGAGGTTCTGGGAAGAACGTGGAATTGTTTTTTGGCGGGGGGCATAGGGGCACTGTTCAACCCACTATAGAAGCTGTAAAGAGAAACAAAATTAGAGAAGTCAGTGAGTATTGGGGCCGAGTACTGCACTGTTGGAAAAGTAGAGAAGACGGGAAGAAGGGTGGGAGAGAAAAGCGTGTGTGGGGACGGGACAGATGACATCTCTCTGCCTGGGAAACCAGTGTCGAGGGAGCCCTGACTTCTGCCCAGGCACCTCGCTCGGCTGCATGGCCACGTGTGCATGGCACCTTCCCGCCACCAAGACGTACGATGGAAAGGTGGCCAGGTGAGGTCAGTCCTCACCGCCCTGATGGCTCGGCGGAAGCACGCGGAAGACTTTTCGTGGAGAGTACGTTGTCGCGTTGGGGAACTGGCTTTCCTCACCCCTTTCTTTCCCCGGGAGTGGCCTCCACGTCACCCCCGATGGAAGGAGGCGAGAACGGAGGGTGCTCGCGTTTCCCGGGCGTGCGTGGGCTCCCCGGGCACAGAGCTGCTAAGCGGGCGACAGCTCTCGCGGGTTCACTGGGCCGTATTCTGTCACCTGTCGAACTCATCTAGAATGCAGGCTACTTGGTAGCTGAGCTGGCACAACGACTGTGGAAAATGTCATCGTTTGGCGAAAGGTCAAATAAACGGCGGGTTGGAACTCCTTCCTTCTGCGAGCCTGGCCTGTGTTTGGTGCTGGCGCCACCGGCTATGAAGGACACGGCCCCTGTTTCCTTGGAGTCACAATCTTTTCCGAGGGTTTGTAACCTGGGGCCACAGGCCTAGCGACCTGGGCTTCCGAGGTCTGTGAGACTTCTAAAGCTTCTCCCAGGAGCGGTGTGCGTTCACGAGGCTGTGTGGACATGTCCCCATGTCCCCGGTGCTGTGCGCCCCTCACATGCCGAAGGTTCCAGTCTGGACTGCACTGATGCTGACTCGATATCTTTCAGTCTTTATCCTTCCTTTTGCATCTTTGCGGTTTAACCGAATCTGCTGAAATATTTACATAAAAATTCAACTGCTCCGTGGTTGTCCTCATCACTCAAACTGCCTCTGCCAGGTGCTGAGGTGAATAAACATCTCCACTTTGAGATTCTCCTGAACCTCTGTCCCCCTTTGAGGGTCTGTTTAGGACCTCGGCGTCCCAAAGGCAAAGCGACAGCCCACCTCCGACTGCATCTCACCTCCGGCTGTTAGAACCACCTGGGGAAGCATTAGTTGGAAGCGTATCATATATTTTTCATCATTTCTTTTTCTAACACATGAAATTAAGATTATACAACATGGACGGCTAGGTCCCATGGCCCAGCAACTCAGATGTAAGTCATCCCAGAAATGGCCCAGACGACGGTGTGTTCCAAAAGTTCTCCCGACGATTTAATTTTAATTTTAATTTTATTTATCTTTATTTTTTTTAATTAAGTTTATTGGGGTAACATTGGTTAACACAATTATATAATTTTCAGGTATACATTATTATTTGACATCTGTATATTGTGTGTTCACCACCCAAAGTCCAATTTCCTTCAGCTACTATATATTTGATCTTCTTTACCCGCATTGCCCTTTCCCTGCCCCCTATATTTGACCCCCTATACCCTGTCTACTTCCCTCTCCTCCCCCACCCCACTAGTAACCACTACTCTATGGTCCTCTGGTAACCACTAGTCCATTGTCCATGTCCATGAGCCTCTGTTCGTTTGTCCTGGTCATTTGTTGCTTTTAGGTTTATATCCCACATATACGTGATATCATGTGATTTTCAACTTTTTCTGTCTAGTTTATTTCACTTAGCATGATTATCTCGACATCCATCCATGTTGTCACAAATGGCAGTATTTCGTCTCTTCTTATGGCTCAGTAATATTCCATTGTACATATGTACCACAGCTTCTTTAGCCAATCTATCGTAGGACACTTCGGTTGCTTCCACGTCCTGGCCACTGTGAATACTGCTATGAACATCAGTGTGCAAATATCTTTCTAGATATGAGTTTTCAAATCTTTGGGGTAAATGCCCAGTAGAGGGATTGATGGTTTGTATGGTAGATCAATTCTTAGTTTTCTGAGGAACTTCCATACTGTTTTCCATAGTGGCTGTACCAATTTGCAGTTCTGGGCGATTTTAAAGTGGAGTTGGAACACTGGGCACACCTGGGCGGCTGCGGCACTCTGAGACGGTGGCAGAGCCGGCCCACCTGCACCAGGCACCAGGCAGGGGCTCTGAGCAGACCCTGCAGGGGGCCAGCAGCTGGGGGCAGGAGAAGGAGGCTTGCGCTTTGCGTTGCAAGGGAAGGAAGTCTGCCCAGACAGTGGAGAGTGAGTGGCAGATGCTGCAATGGGCGATGCCCCCCCGGTGTGGACAAAGGGCCCATCTTCTTGCTCCATGCGAGAAAGTGGCCTTGCCATGGTGGGCCCCCGGGTGAGCCAAGCCGCTGGGCCGTGGGGTCGGCGGCATGAGTGGACCAGGGCGGGGCTGAGGGCTGTGAGCACAGTGCAGGGGTTGGAGGCTACCGGCAGCTCCACTGCGAGGAGGACCCATCGTAAGTGCCCGGCTCGGCTGTGATAAAAATTAATAATGATTACAACAAACGATAGTAGCAGCACTTTAAGCGCTTATATGACAGCCACTGCGCTAAGTGTCTTCCATACATTATTTTATTCAAACGTCAATAAACGGTGTGGCTCTTCTTCCACACGCTCAGGTCAAATGCGTGATTGAGACCTTTTATTTATCAAGATATAATCGACACATAACGTCGGGTAAGTTTAAGGTGTACAAGTGTTGATTTGATTCATTTACACATCACAGTATATTGCCACCGTAGTGTTAGCTGACACCTCTTCTGCATCACATAATTATTTTTGTTTTTGTAGTGAGGCTTTAAGATCTAGTCTCTCAGCAGCTTTGAAGTTTACTGCACGGTATTGTGCATGATAATTGCTGCGCTGTGCATGGCTCTTCAGGACTTAGTCATCTACCGGGTGTGGCTGTAATGTGACGTCTCCCATTTCCTCCACCCCCAGCTCCTGGTAACCACCATTCCGCTGTTTCTCTGAGTCCTGCTTCTTTAGATTTCACGGATAAGTGATTTCATACAGTATTTGTATTTGTCTGTCTGGCTTATCTCATTGCGCACATCTCAAGGTCATCCATGTTGTCAGAAATGGCAGCATGTCCTTTTTCATGGTGGAATAATATTCCACTCTGTATAGATATCACATCTCTTATACCCTTCCATCGATCGACAGACACTTGTTGCTTCCACACATTGACTCCCGTGAACGATGCCACAGTGATCTCTTCAACACGCTCTTTTTATCTCATAGATCTAAGTCGACCTTTGGATGTGTGGGGGTTGGGGACACTAGTCCCCACACCGTCGGAAATCCACGTGTGCAACTCCTAACTGGAAACCGAAAATACAGTTGGCGCTTGAACAGCACGGGTGTGAACTGTGTGCGTCCATCATGCGTGGAGTTTTTTGAAAATTTCCAAGAAAGTCTCATTCATTCTTTGGTACTAAATTACATTGTTCCTTAACGTTAACTTAGCATTTTTGCAACACACTTTGCTTGGTCCTGAGATGTGTTATCTTTTTGTACATCCTGAATATTCTGCTAATGCTTTGCTAAGACTGTTTTTCCTTTGCTGACTGCTTTTTTAAAAGTTGGGATATAAATCGCAGATAACATATTAGTTTTAGCTGTACAACATAATGATTCAAATTTTATACATATTATAAAATGGTCATAGTAAGTGTAATGAATATCCACCACAGTGCATAGTTATAATTTTTTTTTCTCGTGATAAGAATTTTTAAGATCTACTCTTGTTTAAGGTTTTTAAATCTATATTCATGAAAGACATTGGTGCTGGAATTTTTCTGTCCAGTAAAAGCCTCGTCAGGTTTAGGTATCAGGGTGATACTGCCCTCAGTAAGCAATTTGAAATGTTTTCTCTTTTTTCTGTTCTCTGAAAGATTTTGTAAAAGATTTATCTTTCACACTGCTTAAAATTTGGAAAAGTTCACAGTGAAGGTAGCTGGGCCTGGGTTTCCTTTGTGGGAAAAATATCTAAATGAATCCACTTTCTTTATAACACATGAGTATTCAGATTTATCATTTCTTCTTGTGACATATTTGCTGAGTTCTGTTTTCCAAGGAGTTTGCCAAGTTTATCTAAATCATCAAATTTGTTGGTGTAAAGTGTTCATAATCTTCTGTTATGTTTTTATGACATTTTTGTTTCTCATATCTGTAATCTGAGTCTATTTTTTTCTGGTAAGTCATTTCAAGGAACCAATTATTACTTGCTTTTTAAAAATGTACATTTGTTTTATAGTACATTAATTTTTGCTCTTGTGTGTTTACTTTCTTTGTGTTTGACTTTCTGGGTTTATTTTTCTAGATTCTTTAGTTGGATGCATAGCATATATTTTAAATAATTTCTCTTACTAACAAGAAATTAAGGCTATCAATTTCTCTCTAAACACTGCTGTAGTTTCATCTCACAAGATTTGATCTGTCATATCTTTATCAACAGTTACAAGCATTTTTTATAATTTACCATTTTATGACTCAGGGATTACTCATTCTGAATGATTTCAGTTTTAAAGCTTGCTTTATAACCCAGAATATGGTCCATTTTGGTAGATATGCCTTCGATATTTGAAAAAAAAACATACATATAATTGTTGATGGCAGTGTTTCATATGTGTTAGGTGAGTTTGAGTAATTGTGTCATTTACTTTATTTTATATCTAGTACCCTCAGTGCATTTTTGTCTTTTTTCCCTATAAACTATTGAGAGAAGTATATTTAAGTCTCTCATTGTGATTTTGAATTAATCTATTTCTCGTTTAGTTTTGTGAACTTTTTGCTTTATTATTTTGAAGGTATGTCACAGGGCGCACATACATTAAGAATTGTGATTCTACCATTCTGTCATTATAAAATATCCCTCCTTCCTTGTAGATTTCAAGCCTTAAGGTCTACTTTGATGTAGTATAACTACCTCATTTTTCTTCCGGTTATTGCTTGAATGACTAACCTTTTCCCAACCTTTTCCTTTCAACCTTTCTGTGTGCTTAAATGTTAAGTGTAACTCTTGAAGGCAACATGAAGTTTTCTTTTTAAGTTCGATCTGGCAAGCGTGGTCTTCTAACTGAAATATTTTATTCTTTAACATTAAATTTAGTTATTGATCTATTTGGATTCTATCTATCATCTTGGGCTTATGATAACATACACATAATCCACTTGTTTTATGTTTTTGTCACCTTTCTTGCCTTCTTCTGGATTAATAAAATATTTTTTATCACTTCATTTTTCCTCTCTTGTTAATTATACAGTTTTCTACTATTCCTCTACTAGCTACCCTAGAGATTGCAACATGAACCTTGCCTTATTCCAATCTAATTCAAATGATTATTTTTATCATTTCTATCA
>CM053506.1:1829078-1861411 GCA_028627145.1 Eidolon dupreanum
GTTACAAGCGACGAGATGAGCAAAGTTCAGATGCGCGGGGTGCTGACCGGATTTCCGAAGGCGGGAGGTGAAGCAAGGTCGGTCGCACCTCCAGATCCCACATTCAGCTGCACCTGTCACCAGGGCCCCGTCTCGGACTGGCGAGCCACCGGCCCCAGTTACCCCGGGGACTCGATCTCCGTTTGCAGGCCCCCACGGGACACTGACACGCTCCTCCCCTTATTGCCTGGGCCACGCGGGCGCCCTCCTGGGTCTGCCGTCCAGGGTCGTCACAAGCCCTGGCTGCATGCACACCCACACCTCACTGCAGTTCGTGTCCCTTGAGGCAGGGACGTTGTCTTTGAGCCCCAGGAGATCAGCCCCCCAGAAGTGCTTGGTGAACACCTGTGGAGCGTGCTACTGAGTTTCCTGGGAAGCACCGCGGAGCAGAGGTGGAGGTGAGTCCCATGGAGGTGGAACCCCAGCCTCCCGGCCACCGCGTGTCGGGATGGCCGGCGGCATCCACCCCTCCCCCACCAGCTGTGGCTGTTTTGTAACTGCCACTTTGTGCTTCTTAATCCCTTCCCCTCTTTCACCCAGGCCCCCTGACTCCCCCGCATCCACAACCATCTGTGTGTTCTCTGCATCGACAAGTCCATTTCTGTTTTGATTGTCTGGGACTTTTGTTCTTTAGATTCCACACCTAAGCGAGGTTGTGTGGCATTTGTTTTTGACTTAGTTCATTTGGCCCATCCATGTCGTGCAGAGAAAGCTGTGCCGTCAAGTGACGTCGCCTGACGCATGCTCCAGGTCCCTTCCCTTCAAACGTCCGTTTGACCTTCCAGTACTTTCAGCAAGCAGAGAAGTCGTCTTTTAAAACTCTCCTAAAATTGTTTATCCTAAAGTGAGATGCATATTCATTGCCAAAAGGAAAAGCAGTAGGGACACGTTGCCTTGGACGTCACCACACAAGCACACCAGTTGATATTTATCGTATTCCCTTCATATAGCTTTCTGCGTATGTATAGCTTTGTTATATAACTTATAGATATATTTTTACTTTGACATTTCTGTTGTTTCTTTTTTATATCATAATTAGCATTTTGACATCAAAGTAAACATATTTTTCCTCACTTCATAGTATTTCCTTCAGATCTCTCTTCACCAGGGCACTGGGAAAGTCCTAGCTAAAAACGATGAGGGCAGTTTTGTCCAGGGTTCTTTTATGTCCTGTGTTGTCTCCTTGAGTTTTTCTATTTCAATTGAAGCCAGATGATTTGTGAATACCTGCTTACATGCTAGTTCCAGAGAGTTCTGTCTCTCTGAGCAATTCCAAATTCATTTTTGAATCTTGGTTCCATATGTGTTATAGATACATTTCTATTTTTATATCTCTAGCTGCTCCATTTTGATATTTTACCTATCTGTGCATTTACGGGAAACTTAGGAATTGTAGTTTTCTTTTTGTTAATGCTTTCTTCAGACAATTTCGGGGCCATATATCAATGACAATAATAACAGCTAATGCAGGTGATCTTGAAGACATCTGCCAATCAGCTGTGTGATAATGAAGCCCACATTTCTCCCTCCGAGTTTGGATTTAATAAAAAATGCACACAATTCAAGAAAATATAATTTCTGCACCTGCCCTGGGAGGGGACAGATTGAATGTATAGCTCTGGTTTTATGACTCGAGAATATCTTGATTGGACTCAAAGATGCCTGGAAGATTCTCCCCAGTTACTCAAAAGTTTCTTTATCTCATTTTTTCCCTCCTTTTCCCCAGTCTTCCATTTTCTATGGTATGCTGCTAAAAGCCTATCGGGTAACAGATCGTATGTTCTTGGGCTTTTCTGCATTTTGGTCCTCGTTTTCATCATTATCATGAGATACCTCGAAGGGGAACTAGAGAAATTTATTTAGCTCCTACTTGGGGTTATTCTAGGCGCATGCCTGAGATATTTAAATTGCAATCTTTGCTGCAACACGCTGTGGGCGACAGCATCGTCCCACTTTCATGACAAGTAAACTAAGCCTCAGTGGCTTAGACAGATGGGGAGTCCAGCTGGAGAATCCAGTTGCTCCTGATAAATCCTTGCTCTCCTGGCAGTTTGATTCTTGGATCTGTCCTGAGATTTCTTTGAGACAACGTGTTCTTCACTTTGTACAGCCTGATGCGGGGGGAGGGGGGCAGGGGGGGGTTCCTGTCACCTGCAACCCCAGGAATCCTAACACGCTGTCCTTGCCCAACATTCCACTAGACTGCGAGCTCCTTGAGACTACTTACTGGGTCCATACTTACTCTCTGATTCCCAGCAGAAGGAAGGAAGGGAGGAGAACATTTTCCAAAACAAAAGTAAGAATAAAATGAAAATTGAACAGGATATTTGAATTCGCAATTGTCTTGTAAACTTGGGCCATATGGTCCTTTCTGTACAGTTTCTTTTAACTCGAGAACTGTTTGTTAGAACCAAGGCATGAGCGTGCTAAGCCGTGGGGATTCCCATCCTGAGGGCTGGGGTTTCTTCTGAGAAGATAATCGGCAGTGTGTCCTTGAAGCCCTCTCCAGGGGCCACTCATGAGCAGCTGGTACACTAGAAAGAGAGAAGAAAAGAAGGCAGAGCGAGTGAAGCTGACCGCCTGGGAGAGCCTGTGATGTTGAGAGACGGGGAGAGATGAGTGGCTCACACATGGTCCAACACATCCTGGCCAGAGTGAGCGCTCGACTGCCAGCTACAGAAGTCTGTGCCTGCGGGAGCAGGTGACGGGGGGGGGGGGGGTTGTGGGTGCAGTGAAAGTGTATCCCTTGGATCCTAAGTACAGTAAGGACAGGCGCATCTGATGAGAGTGTTCTAGCCTCTCTCTCCCCTTCCATCTTTGCTTCCAGCCTGCTTTTTTTCTGTTCTCTCCGTAGCCCAGCTGCCTCTGGTCATCTTGTGCACATGTCCGATAATGGTCGACTCAAAATGGCAGCCCTCGGTCTTCATCACCTTCCCCTTGGTCTTGCATTGCTAGTTGACTCAGTCTCTCTTTTCCCCCCAAATACAAAGCTTCTCTGAGAAAATCTGATGCGTTAAGCTTGAATCGAAGCTCTACCCTTTAATCATCTGTGGTCAGTGGGGTCATGTGGTTTAAGGAACTCTCTTACAGAGAGATAAGCTATCAGTCAGCTAGAATCTGCTTAAGAAAACACTGCAAGGACTTAAACTAGGAGCCACCTTTGCAAGTAATCAGTTTCCCATAGGCCGTATGGGAATAACTGTAGAAAATAACCACCAGCTTATTTTTTTAAAAAAAGCAAACAACACTAGGTCCTTTTGTGTATTTCAAGCATGACCCAAAGTCTAATTTTTTTGCTGTACACTGAGTTTTCCAGGAAGACATCCGCTGCCTATGGTGAGGCAGCCTTGAACTTCACGTTGAAGGCTTGTCTCATCTACCGTGGTTTACAAGGCTGTCAGGTGGCTGTATTTTATGCAAATGTAGCTGTCTCTTACAAGGCTGTCTATTTCTCCAATTTAACACGTGTGAATGTTCCTGTAATCCTTGAAAGAAATAAGGTGAAGGAGCGGCAGTGAGATGGATGAGGCCTGGATGTGCAGGCTGGGGAGGAAGACGCTGGGCCGTGTTAGTCGGAGTAACTTTCTACAGGATGACGTGATCGATGGCATGAAAGCAGAACAGGACGAGACGAGATAAAGCAGGGCTTAAACCTATTCATCAGATTAAGGATCGGTGTAGGAATCGTCCCGTGAACACAATTGGCTGAGACAGAACATAAAAATGTCCCTGCGTCCCCTAATAGATAGGCAGGTGAGCTATGAGGAAGACGAGACAACTATGGGAAACTGACAGAGTAACAGAGACACTCGAAATGGTGGCGCTTGGGGCTCCTCCTTGCTCCGAGTAAGTACACAGGGTCTTGTCTCTCCCTCCTACAGTCTTTTGTGGGTGGGGTGGGTTCATGTGTAGAGAGAGGTGGCATTGGGATCAGGAGGATGCACCGTGACCACAGGATGAAGGGTGGAGCTCACGGGCTCCGGAGACAGCTAACATCTCTCCATGCCCCGCCAAGAATAGTTCTCGGTGAGAGAAGGCCGAAGAGAGTTCCTGGTCTATCGAAGTCGGTATTGGAAATGAGGTCTAAGTCAAAGCACACATGATCAGGATGCTTTTGGGTGCAAGTAACAGTTCAGACTGCGTTTAGATAGTGTCTGGGATTTATTTGTGTGTGGAGCTGACAAGGCCAGAGTCGGATGAACTCTGCAAATGTTTGATTTGGCTGCTCCGTGTCACCGAGGGCCCGACTGCGTTCTGTGTGTCCACTTCGGCTTCCTTGCCATCAGCTTTGTCCTCGGGGGCGAGATGAGCACAGAGTTAGGAGTTCATAGCCCCTCCCTGCTCTGTGCACAAGGAGCAGCGTGGCCAGGTCAGACTTAGCAAACTCTGCTGCCTCCGGGCTGGAATTGGAGCTCACCCAAGACCGGGGATGGTCAGTGGCTGGGCCTTTCTCCCCTAGGACACTGCTAAGGACTGGTGACAGGAATGCTTTGAAGGCGACCCTGGGCAGTGGCCTTTGCTCGGTTCTGGAGACACATTCTACAAGCTCCTTGAGAGAGGGGCTGTGACATGTCCAACCACAGTGGGGCAGCTGATGGCAGCCTGTCATTCCAGGACGGGGAGAGCCCACTCCGCCTCTTTGGGGCAAACGCGTGAGCTTGGCCCTAGGAGCAGAGGTGGCAGTGATACCAGGCTCAGCTGCGCAGTTTTGCGGGGTGACAGGCAGTCCCAGGAGCAGCAGAAAAAGGCCCCAAAGAGAATAATGCACGAACTGTCTTTGACCCCACTGGGGAAAGGGGAAGGAGATAGGGTCATCGTTTCTGGACTTGCCCTTCCCAATGCGGGTCTGGCGGCCTGGTGGACAAGGGCCGTGGCCCACGCCACTTGCGGTTCTCAGCACGACTTGGCTTATGACGGTCCCCAACCTGCTGCCACTCAGACCCACACCGAGGAGGAGGGGACTCCAGGTCAGCGAAGTGTCTCCTGCCCTCTGTAGAGGTGTAAGGGCCGTCCCTGGGCTCCAGGGGCTCCAGACCACTTTCCGTCATCCGCCTCCACCGTGAGGCATTTGTAAGGAACCCCAGATGCAGGTCCCGTTGTTATCTATAAAGCGTGACCATGAGCTGTCGCGCTAACATGGCGCTACGTAGAACTTCCGTTCTGTGCCGACGCGAAAAAAGAGGAGACAAAGTACAAACAGAAGTTGCAACTTTTCCTTCCGTCGCCCCCGGAGACGACGGAACATGTGCAAGTGCTGAGGCCAGCCTTGGAGGCCACTGTCCCAGAACGCAAGACCCCAAGAGCCACGAGGGCAAGAACTATTTTTTTTTTTAATTTAAATTATTTTTAATTGTGTTAAAATACCTATAACAGGAAACTCGCCGTCTTAACCGTTTTTAAGCGTCTAGTTCTGTGACGTTAAGTACATTCACACCGTTGTGCCACCATCACCCCCACCATCTCCAGAAGTGTTTCATCTTGCAGAGCTAAATGTCTGTGTCTGTAAGCAGCAACCCCAGCCCCTCTCCCCCACCCGCCTTCCCAGCTCCCAGAAGCCACCGCTGGACTTTCTGTCTTTATAGACTTGACTATTTCTGGCACCTCGTACAAGTGGACCCACAGCACGGGTAAGCACCGTACTGTTGTCCGAGTCTAGCAGTTTCCACGCGAAGTGAAGTCAGTCAGAGGGAAGTCGAGAAGCACGTGATCTCCGTCCCGTGGCATGTAAAGCGGAAAGCAGCAAACGGAACATGACAAGCAGAAAGCCGAAACCCCGATCTCGGCTCCTGTTAGTGACACCGTGGGGACGTTTCCTCGGGCTCACAGCCCCTCGAGGACAGGTTGAGCCCAGAGAAACACCTGTATGGAGCGGCTCGCGGCCTCTCCGTGACCCTCGAGTGTCTGCCAGGCCTTCACCCGGACGCCTCCGAGAAGGGCCATGACCTGGGTGGGAGGGGGGGACACTGCGGAAAGAGTCCCCAGGCTTCTGAGTCACGCCAGGGGCCTTGACCAGAGCTTAGCTCGAGCTCCGTGACAGGAGCTGCCGGGCGGCCTCTGGCACCGTCCTCATCGCAGGACTTGCTCCTCGGTGCTGCCCGTGGGTGCGTCTGTTCCTGTGTTTGTTCGCCGTGTGACACATTTACACGGAGGCTCTGAGCCGGGAGTCAGGCTGCCCGGCGGCGAGTCTGCCGCTGCCCCGTGGGGAGCAGAATGGGCGCCAGGGCCCGGGGGACAGAATTTGCGTGACCTGGAAGGTGAATTGCACCGGTAGCGCTTCACTTTCTGAGAAGTGCCGCAGGTCGACGTCTGCGGGCGTGTCTGCGTGTCTCGGCACGGTCACACGGAGCGGGGGCTCCCACTGGGACTTCGGGGCTCCGCCTGCTCCGGTCGTTGGTGTCCATGTGTGAGGACGGCCCCGCGGGCCACACGCGCCCCCTCCGTGTGTGGGAGAGAACCTCGAGCCGTCATCTTGGAACCGAGTAAGTGAGTCCCCTGGGGCTCAAAGAAAGACTCTCCTCGGGGCACACCACATGCAGGGGACATGGTGGGCTGGGGTGACGGCCGGGTACGTGTTGAAGGCCAGCGTCCTTCAGGAAGTGCCAGCCGTGGCCTGGTTCTAGGCTGCATCTGCAGCGGTGCCCAGCCCTCCACGCCGAGGGCAAGGGTCTGGTGGCCGCCCCCTCCTGCTGCCCCATGGGGGAGGGGGCCCGGAGGTCGGCAGTGGCTGCGCCATCGGCTGGGCTGGTCCTGTGGCTTCCCCTGGGCCGTGGGTAGCTTACTGACAAATACTGAATTTCAGGAACTTGTTCAATGCACTCACTGAAAAATCCACACAAGGAAGGAAATGTGGCCAGGAGTGACAGCGAGTGCATCTGTGAGGCCGTGGGAGACTGGGGTGTCGTGGGAGACTAGGGTGTCACGGGAGACTGGGGTGTTGCGGGAGACTGGGGTGCCACCCTTGGGCCGCAGTAGTAGGCCCCCGGCCTGTGGGGCCCATGGCCCAGCCTGATGTTCCCTCTTCGTGGGAGCTCAGTGGCAGGTGGCTGACGCCCTAGGTTTTTCTTGGGGGTAAAATTGTCCCAAGATGTAAATAGCAAATTGAGTCTGATGCTTCCTTAGCATTTCAACCGTAACCCTCACCCCCGACTCCTGGTCTCTGAAATATGCATATTAAAATCAAACGTATTTTCTAACAAAGTCATTGGTTTTCTTTATTCAAAATCTACTCAGATGCTGGAGAGAAAATATGGAAATGCCTTTCATTGTCTTTGAATAACTGGCTCCTCCAGTGAGGTTGGGGCAGGGAGGGGGGCATGACTTCTCCCTAAATGTGGTTTGCTTGGGTGTCAGAAGTAACTTCGAATATGTAATCAAGGTCATTGGCACAGAGCTGAACACCCAGTGGGTGCTAAACAAATGATTGCTGATTGCTTGCAGAGTACAACATGAATCTCGTGGGTGCGTGTGAAATACGGTCTGCACCTCAGCTGTCTCCTTGGTTTTGTCACTTCCCCTTGGGTCGTTGAAAAAATATCAAATTATCATAGTTTCCAAACACTGTATAAAGAAGCAGGAAAAAAAAAAAGTTTTCCATCTGTAGAGCCAAAAGATACACCTTTAAGAAGGGATGGCCGGTACCTTCTCGCTCCCTTTACCTAGTGAGCAGGTATTTACTGAGCACCTGCGACCGGTGGCTGAAGTGCTCACCCTTCCCTCCTGCGTCCAGACTGCAGCCCAGCACGGCGGCCCGAGTTCCAGAGGAACGGGCTCCTTTTCCCCTGACCTGGTTCCTGTCGTCAGCCGTGTTATTCTGTGTTTTGTGCTTTGCTCTAGGACCCCAGCAGGTGGGGACTAAGAGGAGGACGATCTACACGGCGTCAGTTCTGTGTCCAGCAGCCCTGTGACCGTCCCCGCATCTGTTTGGAGAGGGTGAGTGTTTCAACGCGCTGGAGGCCAGCGCTGTGCCTCTGGGAAGCGAGAAGAAACTTCAGCTCCCACCTAAAGAGGGAAGCGCCCGTAAATAAAAAATGCCATTTCCACTGGAAAGGAAACCAAATCAGGAATTCAGAAATTCGCAGTCATCTGTTTTTATTGTTGCCTCATGCTTTTCAGATCCACGCAAGCCCTGCAGAAAATCGACTCTGAAACTCTGCATAATTAGCACATCCTTCATCGCGGTAAATGCTAATCCCATCTGAAAACGGATTAAGGATTCACAGGCGTGAGTTCCTGGCACCAGATACCTGCCCGTTAGTTCCTTTTCTTTTTGAATAATTCATTATTTAAATGCTGCACATCCCCGTACAGCCTGCATGTTGTACTGGGGGCAAGGGAGAAATAAGGGATTAATTTCACGTATATTTCAACACTAAACACATCCAAGGCTCATTTATGCTGATTCGGTGTCACTGGAGGGCAGCGGCTGACAACCTCACGGCGTTAGCCGGTCGCCCCAGGGACCAGCTTCGGGAGATTCGGCAGCATCTTCGGCAGGACATCACTAAGGTCAGAGATCTGGCTTTTGCAGGCAACGGAGTTGTCTGGTGTCAAGGGGAACGGCGACGGATTCAGACAGCTGTTTCCGCGAGGACCGATGACCGCGAGCGGGGAGCGTGGCTTCCCGGGGCGTGCCCCGTTCTCGGCTGCGACTGCCCGATAGCAAGATCTAGGAGCAGGAAGAGGAAAGCACCGCCCTGCGGTGGCTGTCCTCTGTGCGGCGCCCGCCACGGACGGGGCCTCGGCAGCGTGTCGCGTGCCCCTCCGGACTGAGGGGAGGCCATGTGCTGGCTCCCGTGGGGGCTTCTCAGGGTCTCCGTCGGCCTGGTGCAGACCTCGCTCGTAGGAGGCCCTCGCTGGCTCTGAGCGACTGCTGTCGGCTCCTCTGTCCCTCTCGTGCAGCGAACGCCTCGTGGACGCAGCGTGCCCCCTCCATCTGTGTGGCCAGGGGCCTGTCCAGCCCGGCACACAGGAGCACCCCACAGCTGTTTGCTTAATAAACGAATGCGTTTTCCAGGACTAGCTCGAACTTTATCAGTTACAAGTGACAGAAATTCAACTCGAAAAGCTTAAGCCTGAAGGAGGAAGTAGTATAAAGATACTAGAGTCTCTTGGTCGTGGCTCCACAGTGCAGCGGTCAGCACGTCTGCTTTACACGCAGAAGGTCCTGGGTTCGCGCCCCAGTGGAGCCGCAGTCCATGGTCTACGGCCACGCCACCCTGAGCAAGCCCGATGTCTGATCTCGGAAGCTAAGCAGCGCTGGGCCTGGTTAGTACTAGGATGGAGACCATCTAGAAAGACCAGGTGATGTAGGCATTAATAATAATAATAATAATAATAATAATAATAATAAAGATACTAGAGTCTCTGTAGAACCCTGGGCGGGAACCAGTTCCCCAGAACTATTGGGGTGCTCCCATTTGGGGCCCTCCCACGCCCTGTGACAGCTGCCACCTCCCGCAGCGGTGCCTGGCATGCTCCGTCTCACACACACCCATTCTTGCTCCGTTCCAGGACCAAGATTCTCCAGGATGTACCTGGATGCACCTGGATTGGCTCCAGGCGCCCACCCCAAAGCCAGTCAGCTGGGGTCAGAAACCAGGTGTTCTTATGTGACAGGCTGGCCTCCTGGGGCAGAGGTGCGGGAAGAACAAGGCTCCGGGCAGACCAAAGAGTGTTCGGGGTCCCTGGGCAGGAGGGGTGCATGAGATGGCCCACGTTGCCCGGCGCCATTCTCCTGTGGTAGATGTGACAGCAATTGTGACTGTTTTCTGCCCTATGGGTGAGGACCCGCTCAGGGGGGCTGTGCCTGGCCCTTCCTCCTTCCACTGGTTTTTGCAACCTGGCATTGAAAACCCACATTCGAATCGCTTTTTAATAAATAGTTTATGAAAGACTCACGTACACTGACTGCCTGACACAATGCCACAGTGGTCTAGACGCTCAGGGGGTGCTACCCCCATTTTTCATTTGAGGAGATCAAGGCTGCCCCCCTGCCTACGTCTGGGCACCGCCGTGTGGCAGAGGGGATGCTGGGACTCGGGTCTCGGGGCATCCAGTTCGGTTCTTGCTTCCCTTTACGAATCTTCCTCCTTTATTATTAAAATAAAGATGCACTTGGCATTTGACCGTTTCGAAGGTCTGTGTCCTTTGGGGGTGACTCCGGCTGCTCTCTGTGAAGCACATACCCAGTGCCAGGCTGTCGCAGGCACTTCACGTGGGACAGCTCCCGCAGTCCTCACAAACCCAGGGAGAAAGACACTGTCGTTATCCTATTAAACAGGTGGGGAAACTGAGGCAGCGGTAGGTCGCAAGGTCACCCAAGGTTGCAGGGGCAGCGCCGCGAGCAGAGGGCACAGTCTTCTGACGTGGAGGCCGTGTGGCCCTCTGCTGTGCCCACGCCCGGTCTGGCTTGAGGTACTCCCGTGTTCAGGGGGGTCAGAGCGGCCGGGGCTTGCTGGTAAAGGAACTGAAACCCGAGCGGAGGGGCTGGTCCATGATCTGGCCCGCTGACCTCTTGCCCTCTGGGCCTCTCTTCCCTCCTCGTAGGATGAGGGTTCAAATCCGACGGTCGCGAGGTCCCTGTCCAGTCCTGCTGACGAGCGGTCTGGAGACCTGCTCGATGTCACCTTACCGCTTCCGCTTGTGGCTGCGTCGGCTGGTTAAAGCCCAGCCTCTGCCTGTGGTCATGGGAGGGGGGAAAGTCCTCTCCAGCCTCGACGACCTTCAGAGCCCCCAGAGACACTGCAGGCCGACGCTGCCTGTGACGAGGGCCGTCACCAGCAGTCAGGCAACCCTCGGCAGCCCGGTCATTGCTGGTCTCGAGGCAGCTGGGTGGTGAGGCCGGTGGCCTCCGCACTGCCCGTTGTCCCCTGGTGTGCCGTGGTGACAGGCGTGCGGGAGACGCTGGCTGGGGACAGGCAGGCATGCGCGGGAGCGGGTGGCAGTGGCGATGGGCGGGGCCCAGGGCGCGGCCTTCATGGCTCTGTCCGTGAGCAGACGCCCCCTTCCTGTGCCGACCTCGTTTAATTTTAGCTTCTTCATTGCCCAGATTTCCCCATGGCTGCCTTTGCCAGGGAGCTGCCGGCTCTAAGGTGGCACCCCATGGCCTAACTCCCTGGGGAGCAGCCAGCCCGCCTCTCAGGCCTGGACCTTGGTGCTACTGCGTTTCCATGGGAACCGTGGCCACCGTCAGCTGAGTCCGGTCGGCGGGCAGCGATCTGTAAGGAGCAGCGACTCCACCCCGGGTGGCCTTGGGCGGGCATCTAGTCTCTCTGCTGCCCCAACACCTGGGGGCGAGTGTTGGCCCAAGCGATCCCCCGCATCTTTTCCATCTCCCACCCGGTCTCTGCGCTCTGCTTTGACGTTTCCGTGGCCTCCGCGTCCCCGCGGGCGCGTCCCCGCGGGCGCGTCCCCGCGGGCGCGTCCCCGCGGGCGCGTCCCCGCGGGCGCGTCCCCGCGGGCGCGTCCCAGCGGGCGTGTGAGGTGCAGAGCGGCTGCCCGCCGCAGGAGGGCGCAGTCCCGGGCCATGGGCGGGCTTCTGTTTCCAGGGCGGTCACTTGGAGCCACTTCTTCCTGTAGCTGCCCGTGGTTTGCAGCGTGGGAAGGGAGCATTATTCGGGGGCAGGGGCGTCTTTGCCTAAAGTCGGGAGGAAGCTGCCCACAGAGAAGGGTTCCGTGTGTGGACTGTGAGCCCAGCCACCGTGCCTGTCACCTGCTCTGTCCTGCCCCAGCCCCTCGACTCCAGGCCTGCAATTTCCACCTCTAATTGAGTTAACAGAAATGGTACCAAAACATGAAATACAATGAAAAGGAGCACATCGTGCACCTGCGTTTCTAACGGCTTTGGAATCCAGAATCCGATCGTCTCCAGCACCGTGTAAGTCGGCCCCAGATCACGTGCAGAGACAGCGACTCGGCGGGTGACACAGAGCCACTCTCGGGAGACAAAGGCTGGGTGACCCTGTCGCACGCTTCTCTTTTCTCACGATGTCGCTCCCCTAATCTTCCCGACAACCCTACAAGAGGTGGGTATTATTAGTCTAGTTTTTCTCATGGGGAAACTGAGGCCCGGGGCGGCACAGGCAATTCTGGGCCTGTCTCAGCCGGCGCACGGCCCCCTCGCTGAGTGACACAGAGCGCCTCCTGGCACAGCACTGTCTCTCTCAAGTCCGCTTGCAGCCACCGCTGCTTCTGTGCCAGAGTTTTTTCTTTTTTTTTCCCCCTTGAATGTGTTTCTTATCTTCCCTGGGGCTGAGGTCACTCTTTGTGTCGTAGAAGTCTGCTCTCGCTCCTGGCAAGAAAACGCAGGAATTGTAAAAAGCAGCAGTTATCACTGTTGGGTCTTTGGTACAGAGTGTCGTGAATAATTTATCCGGGTCCGAGGGCCGGGGACTGAGAACACACAGAGTCGCGGTACCCGGGCCGCTCTGTGCTCGGGCCTTGAATGTGGCAGTCAGGAGAGAGGTGGCTTTGAAATCCGAGACGCCGGCAAGTGACCGGAGGACACAGGTGGGAAGCTCTGGAGGCGGATGGCCAGCAGCGAGCAGGAGCCTTTACATGGCGCGTGAAGATCACCCTCGCCGTGCCACATACCCACCCTGCACACTGTGCAGCTGGAGTTCGCGAACAAGGGTCTCTGCAGCCGGAAAACCCAGGGAGAGGTCGGAGCCGTGCGCTCCCCGAACCCTACCCCCTGACCCCCCCGCTACACTCAATACCTGGACTAAACAAAGAAAATCGTGTCTGCCAGACTCGTGAGCCGAAGTCACAAGACCGCGAGTATCATGCAGCACCCTGGAATTCCTACAGAACCCCGTGGGGACGGGTGTGCCGCCCGCCATGCGGGAG
This sequence comes from Eidolon dupreanum, assembly GCA_028627145.1. Taxonomy (NCBI): domain Eukaryota; kingdom Metazoa; phylum Chordata; class Mammalia; order Chiroptera; family Pteropodidae; genus Eidolon; species Eidolon dupreanum. The sequence continues at coordinate 1,841,964 of CM053506.1, forward strand.
CGGCCGTGCACCCCCCGACCTTCCAGATCAGAACGTTCAGTACAGCGTTGAAAAACCACGTGATGGTCATGGATTTCGTGAAGAGTAACTGGTTCCCGTCCCAGAGAAGAGCCAAAGTTTGCGTCGTCCATATGTACCAAGGCCTGAAGACAGCCGAGCAGACGGCCAGCAGATACGAGGTACGCGGGTACAGGGGCAGGGTGCAGGGTGTCGGCCAGCAGTTCACATGGTTGCTCTGGAGTGACGAGTTCATCATCTGTTTTAGTTTCCCCCAGGGGTTCAGGAAAGACTCTCTCTCGTCGCTTTATTTCAGTTTTCGAAATACGGGGAGTGGGGGAAGCTCATCGGATGAGTGTAATTTACACGGGACATGCGTCTGCGGGGACAAACATTTATTAGGGCTCTGAAGAGTTGGATAATAACAGCTGCATGTAGGAACTACAGTACATTTCTGGGAGTTAAATAGTCTTCGTGCTGTAAATTTGCAGTCATCTGTCTTTCAAAACAAATTCCGATTTGTTTCTTGATGTGTCAGGCCGGGGACTAGCTCTGACTGGCCTCGGTCGAGTTAAAATAGAATGATTTATGTTAGGCTGGCGAGAATGGCCTTTTATTTTTTGAGGGTGAGCTCAGATTTTCAAGCAGAGACTACTTGTGTGGGGGGAAAGGATAACTTCAGGGATTTAGAATGTCAAAGTGAAATAAACAAATTACTCGGAAACATTTGCATTTTCCAACTAGTGCGAGCCACAAGCAGTTATCTTTCAGAAAGTAAACACGCATGAAATCTGATCATCTCTTCATTGTACATGGAATAAATTATGAATGACATTGTAATCGACTCCCCTATAGCTCGCTAACCCATCCTTTTGGATAAAGGCAACATGCAAGTTGCTAATGTTTTATGAAAAGGTGACCTTTCCGAATACCAGCGCTATTATGAGGAGAGGCTCCCTGAATGCTGGCGTTCCCACACTGGCTTTCTTATTCCAGAGCAACAGGAAAACCTGTTCTGCAGGGTTCAAGGCAGGCTTCTTCCAGCTCCAGCCCTGGGGGTGTGAATTTCCGTGTTCACAACAGAGATAGAAAGGCCACAGAAATAATGGTGTTAATTAAATTCAGTAATAGTTGTTCATTAGTTCATTGCCCAATCAACCAGAGCAAAAGGTATGCAATTAGAATATCATTGAAGGAAACCAGAGATGTTATTATTCACAAGGAATTAAGAGGATGGGGACAGAATTTTATCATCGCAGAATTTTCATTGAGGTTATTTGTCAGTCCTCCAGAGAGAGGAAAACTTGTTGAATTACATCCTCTTGCACTGTACAAAGGGTTCATGCCTCCATTTTCAACCCTAAATGGCAAAGAGTAGCTCTTGTGTTCTTGTTTTCTTTCTTTCTTTTTTTTCATGCATGGAACTTCATTTATTTCCAAAGCAACCTTGAAGACAACAGGGTGGGAAAGGGGATCTCTGCGGGAGGCTGTAAACAACTTCAGGTGTAACGACAGTCACAGCTACACCTTTTTCGTAGCCTTCTCCCCGCCATTACCAGTGACAGTAGGGGTTGTGAGCCTGCGGCCCGAATGTCACCCGAAGTCTAAAGACTTCTGTTACAAGGAGTCCGAGACCCATCCCACAACCACCAGACTGGTCAGCTGGGTGGTCCTCGCTGCGACCTGAGCCTTGGTCCGGGCAGGGCCCGCTGCGTCCGCTCGGGGCAGGTCAAGTTCAAAACCGTCAGATGGGATCTGAGCTCCCTGTCCCTCTCGTTTTTGTAGCAAGCATTTCAGACTTTCAAATATTCCACATCCGTTGAACGGTTCAGATGGTTCCCACTAGGGCATGCCAGCACCATTTAGAGTAGGAAACCCGGGAAAAAGGCAACTTTCTCGCTCAATTTCCAAGCTGAACTGATGAGCGAGCTCAATTAACAGCCCGTGGGTCCTGTTAGACGTGGCCCAGTGACCCCTTCTCTCTTGAAGGCTCCGAGGCCATCAGTCAACCTGCCGAGGCTTTGCCCATAAAGTACTCAATGGGGTGAGAAATGAGCCAGGTCGCCGGCGTGAGCCGGACGCCCAGAGGTGCTCGGTTAGAGAAGCCGGCTGGTTCTTCAGTGAAAGCGAGTTTGGGAAATTTTGTTTCTGTAAAGTCTTCATGGATTTCAAGCTCTTCTCGTGAGACCTGTATGTCGTCTGCCTGAGTTGAGTTCAAGGTCCAAGACTGGCATTTTTCTAAAACTGTGGTGTTCGTCCTGAGCTGTTAGTACGTGGAGGGCCCGCTTCTTATCTGAGGCAAGCAGGGAACCAGCCTCACCCTGGCCCAGGGCGAGGGTCCAGCCGCATGCTTCCCCTCATGTAGACTAATAGGAGAGGCGAGCTGACCTGTCGTGTTGGAAGGCAGCTGGGATTGGGAGCCGATGGTAGTAAAGGCACTGAAGATTCTGTTTGCAAAGCCTCGATCCCCCCTGCCTTCAAAACGCCTCTAGTTGTTAAAATCAGTATGCTGAAGGCCCTGCTTTCCCTGCATATACATCCAATAAATTTCAGACATCAAAATAGCCGTCACTTGGCAGTGAGATGGACCCGGATTTGAGTTCTGGCCGCAGCCGACCCTGCATGTGTGGCCAGTTTCTGAGATGCCTCGCAGAGCGTGGATGGTTTCGCCGACTCCAGGAAGGGGAATCGTGGGGAACCCAGAGCTGGGCTCGCACCTCGGGGGGTCGGAATGTGAGTGGGCGCCTCCCGGGTGACTGGGGGCCTTTCCGATGGTAGGCGCAGGCTGGGGGTGCCGCCGAGCCCCGCCCATCCGCCTCCTGACAGCTGACAGTTTCTAACGCGTTTATTTCAGCGGGAGAGGAGGCAGGCAAAGCTTCTGCGTTTGGTAGCTGCCACTCGGCCACGCCTCTGAAGAGTTCGCAGAGCCTCCATCATTTTCGCCTTTTTTCTTTTTCTTTTTCTTTTTTTTCTTTCTTTTTTTTTTTCTTTCTTTTTTTTTTTTTTTGTATTTAGCTAGTGGTGCTCAATTCTGGCTGAATATAAGAATCACGGCAAACTTTTATTTTTAAAATGATGTTTAATGCACCAAAAATGTCACATATTGCATCGGTACACCCCGACGGGTTTGGACGTATGCACACCGCCGTGACACCAGCAGCGCCAGCGAGGTTCCAAACCTCCGATCGTCACCGCCCCTCAGGCCTTCCTTGTGCTCTTCGGCGGGCTGTGCTTCTGTCTGGTTTTGGCGGGAAGGACGTCCGGCACGAGATCTAGCCTCCGTGTGTGTTTTAAGGTGCACAGCGCCATCTCGTAGGGCCGGGTCCTGGAGGGGGCTCAGCCCGCGTAACTGAGGCTTTGTCCCATCGAGCCGCGGCCCCCACATCCCCGCCTCCCCGCCCCTGGCAGCCGCGAGCTCTGTTCCGCTTCTGTGAGTGTGGCCGGTCCGGACAGCGCGTGTAAGTGGAATCATGCAGCACGTGTCCTTCTGGGACTGACGTATTTCATTTAGCATGACGTCCTCTGCTTTCATCCGTGTTGTCACAGATGAAAGGATCTCCTCCTCGTTAAGGCTGAATAATATTTCATTGTCTGTAAAAATTACATTTTCTTTGTTTATCTGTCCATCTGTCGATGGGTGTTTGGGTTGTTTCCTCGTGGTGAACTTCTAAAAACGACACATGCCCAGAGCCCGGCCAAGGCCGCTGTGACCCAGAGTGGCTGTTGTGTGTCATTCCTGTAACGAGCCTTGAACTTCCTTTGGGCTGAAGCTGTTACTTGAAAAGTTTGATCCCTCCGAGGCTTTTCCGTAGACTTTGAGGCAGTGGTTCTCACTCAGGGGTGATTTTACTATCTGGAGGGATTTCGGCTGTGAGGCTCGGGGAAGATGCTGCTGGTCCCTGCTGGGTGGAGGTCAGGGATGCTGGGTGGAGGTCAGGGATGCTGGGTGGAGGTCAGGGATGCTGCTCAATACTCTGCAGTGCCCAGGACCGCCCTCTGCCCCCGACCGCACAGAATCGGCCAACCCAAAATGTTCATGTGCGGAGGCTGAAAATCTCCATCCAGGGCTGGTTGCCCCCACTCGGGAGGTGTGACTCTCCACTAAAGCCGCTTATACATGAGACCTTCGCCCAGGGCAAGCGGGAATCTGAACTGTTCCCAGCTCTGGGTGGGACCCTGGGAGTGTTCCACCACTGACTCTCCTGGCTTCAGGCAGTTTTTCTCTCAAGCACGGGTGGATCGGTGTTCGCCAGGGCTCGGGGCTGGCCCCGGCAGGTTGCTTGGACTCCCCTTGCATTCTCTCATCTCTGGTGTTTGGCCCTGCAAACGCCCCCTGCCTCAGCCTCTATGAACCCTGACCTCTGCCTTCTCTACTCAGGGAGAACCCGGGCTCTCTCCAGCGTTCCCTCCTGGTACACAGCCTGGAAACTGCCATCCGGTGCGGACAAGCACAGGGTTCTCCTCACTCATGTCCTTCCCCTCTGGGCTCACTGCCCTGCGTTGCTTCTTGTCCATAATCTGCAAACAATAGCTTCACAGCTTTTGTCTGGCTACTTCAAGGGGCCACAAGTAGGGGGTTGGGATGTCCCAGTGGGGTTGAGAAATGCCACTCTGTGCTTTGACGAGCAGTTTCCAGTGCTTGGTGTGAGCCCTTAAATCACATGAAAGAACAGCACTCATTTTATGTTGCTTGGGCTTCAAGGTAACTTTATTTAGGGAATAAAGAAGTCACTGAGGCCAAACGGGAGGTAAAATAAGCTTCCTTTTCTTCTTGAAGTTCTCAGACGTGCAGTGCGACGTCCCAGGAAAGCGATGGTTTTCCTGGGAGGTGCTGGCGCTGTGCCGTGAAGATGCTGAGCCCTCCAGGGCGAGGAGGGTTGAGAAAAGGCCATTTTACAAAGGACGATAAATATTTCAATTCACTTTGCCACTCAGCAAACAGGTCAGCAGCCCCTGCTCGTGCCTGGGACCTGCCTCGTCCCTGGGACTCCTCCTGGAAGCCTCAGCCACTCACCTGCAGTGACAAAGATGGGTGGCGTCCATCCACACACAGGGCGCGGGAAATTCAAGGGGCAAAAGATATGAAGTAACGCTCGGGCCCCCATGCTGCCCGTTCGCAGTACTCTTCCGGCCCTTCCCTGCACCTGCCACTGCAAGGCTGGCCGTCACCGGGCCAGGTGTGACGAGGTACATGGGCCAGAGGCATGGGATTCATCCTGTGGCCTCAGGTCTCCCAGCTGGTCACTGAGGTCTCCGAGTCAACCGCACTGTGTCTTATAAGTCGCGTGAGAAATGATCCAGAGCGTTTGTAGCCGCGTTTCATGAGATGGAGCTAGAGTCATTTCAGCTAACTCCCGCCAGGAAATTGGGTGGAGGGCCGATGTCTTCACTGCGGACAAAGCAAGGGCGGGGAGAGGGCAGGTGACAGGTGGTGGTGTGACTAAGAGCTCACTGAGCGACCTTGGCGAGTCTCTTGACCTCTTCCGGCCTTAGTGTTCTCATCTGCTCTCATGACAGGCCTGGTGGTATCTAGCCTGTAGGGTCATTGGGAAGATTAGGGAGATAATCTATATACACTGGCCGGGCGTAGAGGCAGCAGCATTCCATAAAAGTCACTTGTCACTGGTGTTCAAGTTCCAATATGCATTTTTCTGCCATGTCCAACCCTGACACAGAGCCACGGCCTGAGGACTTGGCCCCTGGGCCCAGCATAATTGTGACAAGTGCTTTAACTACCCTGCCCCTGTGCAAGCAGTCCTGATAAAATTAGGATGAACACTCCCTCCCCTCCTCTCTCACGCTCAAAGTGCCAAGTGACAGGGACTTAGGACCCTTTGTGCTCTCGGGGTACTCTGCATTCCCCCAGCAGCTCAGAGATCAGTCACCAAATTGGCCCTGAACGGAATCACAGTTTTCACGGAGCCCACCCTGTCCCGTCGTCAGCTGCAAACCCCACCTTCGACCAGAGACTCGACAGTGTGAGTCCGTACACATCCGGATGTCCACACACTGACGGGCATTCTCCATGTAAGGCGCACCCTCCGTGGGACCCCTGCAAGGGCCTTATGGGGTTTTACCACCTCATAAAGCATCCGGTGGCCTCGTGTCTTGGTGTCCTGTAGAATCCTTGGGAGAGCTCTCTGTGACGTGTGCAGAGCCCTAGGCTCTGGGAAGGGTGGCGTCCAGACATCCATGTTTTTAACGTGAGAACTCTGTGGTTCTCATGTGGGTCTGGCACCAGGATCTGGAAGTCCCAGACAAATATCTTCCAAACACATAAACCCAGGAGAAAAGGACGCAGAAGCTCAGGTGAACTGCCTGAGTTAGGGCAGCTGGCGTGAGGGGGCACGGGTGTGGGGGAGGGGACACGTGCTCAGAGAGGGCTGCGGCGAGGGCCGACCAGTGTGTGCAAGGCGAGTTGAGAGGCGCAGATGTCGCAAAAGGGACGGGTGTCGGTTGACTTCTGAATTGCCTCGTTGATCCTCCCCACATCTGGAGGCCCGTGAGCCCGATTTTTCCAAAGAGAAAATCCTGTGATGCCCGGAGAGATGACACAGGCCGCCCAGGGACACAGATAGAAGCGGCAGAAGGAGAGCTCCACCGTGGCTATGTCCTGCTCCGAGGCTGTGCTCCTTGCGTGGTGCTGGGGGAGCAGGATGGGAAAGGGGCATCTGTCCCAGTGTGACAGCTGGGACCACAGGGGACTCAAGAGCTGACATCCAGAATCGCGTGGTAAGAGACAGGAGCAGAGCCCCACCACTTCCTCTCTGCTGCTCCCGGTCCTTCCCTCCCGTGGCTTTCACTGTGCCCTGCCTCCGGGTCCTCGGTCCTGCCTGTGGTCTCGTCACCCACGGTTTTCGCTATCCTAGGTGCTCTTTCTTCTCCAGGGGAGCCGATGGATTAAAGAAGACGTGTGCAGCTGGCTTGTTTAAGAAAATATGTATCAGAGACCTACTATGTGCCAGGAACTGTGCTAGGTGCGAAGGACACAGAGCTTTCTGTCCCTGCTTTTTTTTTTTCCTCTCATGGGGGACGTGCCATTTCAATGAGTGCCAAGTTGGGGTGTCTACAACAAGCCGTAGACCCAGAACGCTCAGTAAGCTGCACGGGGAGGGAGACATTTGGACGTGTTCTTTGTGGAGGAGTGGGAGTTTTTCAAGTCTAGCAGGGAGAGTGAGACATCTTAGGCAGAAGGAACGGCAGCTTCTGGATGGTGGCACGGGAAGGGAGAACCTACATCGAACCCAGCAGTCTCTAGAATTGCAGCTAGAATTTGCAGGACGTAGCTCCTGAGAGGAGGGAGCCAAGCAGAGAATGAGCCCTAGGAGTTCAGTCCACGTTCCCTTGAACTGTGAAATGTCACGAGGCCAAAGAACCAGCAAGGAAGGAACCGTTACTGGGGTGAGCTGCGAGGTGGACACTCCACGGAGCTCACTAACGGCCACAGGTCATTCCAGTTCCCCAACCTCCAGAATGGAGAGGCCTCACTAAACGTACGAGGAATGCAGTAGAGGTTCTCGAAGGCTCAGGACTTGGAAGAATGCGAAACTCTCCCTAGAGCAAAGGCTACTTTACAACATTTTAAAAAACGATTCTTGGAAGAATCAAGTTGTCCCACAAGCAGTTTGACTGACAGAATGAAAGTTCAACACTTTTTAAAAGATTACAACAAAACCCAGCAAGCAATAATCTAAAATTAAAAATATCTGCATTCCAGACAAAGCTTACTAGACATTAGAAGAAGTGTGAAGGTCTGACTCCTACCCAGGAGAAATGACAGTTACTAGAAGGAGATCTATAAATGACAGAGGTGATGAAAGTAGCAAGGAAGGACTTTTTAAAAGAGCTATTAAAGTGTATTTTCCCCTTTAAATTCAAGAATTTAAGGGACTATATCGCCATGACAGGGAGAGAAATAGTTGACATAAAAAATGAACCAAGTTGAACTTATAGCAAAGAAAAAAAATGACACTACTTGAAATGGAAATTTCACTAGATGGGATCAATAGGAAATTGGATGCTACAGAAGGAAAGAACAGTAAGAAAAGATGCGCTGAAGTCTGTGTGTGTGTGTGTGGCACAGAGAAAGAGAGAGACAGAGACAGAGTGAGCGTAGAGTACGAGTGACCTGTTAGACAACACGAATACCAAGAGGTCCAACACACGTATAATTAGATTTGCAGAAATTGTGAGGAGTGAGTGAGGGCAGAAGGATTTAAAGACGTGATGGCTGAAACAGTTCTGGGTTTAGTGGGACACGTCAGAGTGCTGCCCGTCAGTGTGCACGTGGCAGAGGCCGGTTCATGAGGTCTGGCTCTGCCATGCCAGGGAGCGTGTACTGCAGTGTTTCCCGCCACGGTGGGAATCCACGCTCCTCAGTCTGCGGGCCGTTTGTTCCCTTGTGATCACGCCGCGTGAGCTGCCGGAGGCAGCTAGCTTCTCTCCTTATGGCTGAGATGGCATCGGTTCAGTGCGGGATTACAGATTGTGTCCGCTGGCAGACAGCATCCGTGTTATCCTTCTGTTGCTGTAAGACAAATTATCGCTTGCTTAGGGTTTAAAACAACGCCCGTTTATCACCTCGCAGTTCTGTAGTTTGGAATTCCCGAGGTGGGCCCTCTGCTTAGGGCCTCTCCAGGCTGGATCGAGGTTTCTGATGAGGCTCAGATCTCATCTGAGGCCGGAGACCTCTTCTAAGATCACAGGTTATTGTCAAAATTCAGTTCCGTGGTGACAGGTTAGAAGTCCCCGTCTTCCTGCTGGCTGTCACCAAGCCCTCTTAGCTCCCAGAAACCGTCCCCAGGTCCGTACCACGTGGCCCAGCCACACGCGGTACACAACCACCCTGGGGCCGTCTGCCTGTTCTGCCAACCACACTGTATTTCAAGTTTTCATATCTGTGCAGAAATAGGAAATAAAAGGGATTGAAGGCACGTAGGTTGGAGCCTCTCTCTGGGAGCTTCATGGGAAAGGTGGCCCTCATGTGCTTTAGCTCACCACTGCGCCGCCCCATACCCGGTCAGCCTCTAAGAAACGTGGTGGGGTACGTGAATGAATGAATGAATGAACGAACGAACGAACGAACGAACGAACGAACAGAAGCGCATGAAGTGTGTTGTAGATGAAAACCCGAGGCTGGGGTGAAGGACGGTTGATGACATCACACGTGTCAGAGATCGTCCTGATGCGTTGCCTACATCAGGATCCCTTGAAGAGCCAGTCGTTCAGCTGTCATCTGCAGACAGACAGACAGGCCTCAGCTCTAGTTCACCCAAGTGAAGCTCTAAAACAGAGGTCACCCGTTTTATCACCCCTTTTATTAATCAATGCCCAAGAGAGAAATTGTTCAATTTCCTTTCTGTGAGCCTAATTTATCTCGCTTCTCTATCCAGAAAGGACTCTGAGACAGCTCCAGGAATATTTCCAGGATATCTCCAGGAGTATCTTGGAAAAAACACTCAGGATTTAGGAATAGAAAGGCATCAGAGAAACAAATAGGGCTGAAGACAAGCAGAGGAGTTATTTTGTTAAAGTGGACAAGAAATTGCTTGCCATTTTTGTATTGAAGACAGAAGCCACTTCCTGCAGCCAGCAGGAGCAGGTCAACCCCCCAGGGGCTGCTCCAAGGCAGAGCGTGGATGCCCCTGGTCCAGCTAAGTGGAGGATGTTCGCGAAACTCATCCTTTTAGCTGCAAATATGCTCAGGACCCCAGTAATGGGTTCTGGACCCTGCTGGCTTCTCAGCGTTCGGCTCTGGGTTAGCAACTTGGTGTAGCTGTGTGGTTCCAGTGTCCGCCTGTGAGGGGCGATGGGCCAGGCAAGGCGTGTGACAGAGACCGGGGCCCGGTTGGTGGATTTGCAGAGAGGGGCCAGGAGTGAACCAGCGGTGACTGTCCTGAGGCAGCGTCGCTCCCACCGCTGGGTGAAAACCCAGCAAGGAAGCTGCTGCGTTCCCAGCGGGTGCTTGCCACCATGCTGGCTGTCACACGGGGAACAAAAAGATGATGCCACGAGACAGTGCCGTGACATACGGCCCCTTACTCAGGGTTGGCTGTGTCCCTGGTGGTGACCAGCGCAAAATGACCACGTGGTCCCCTGTTAAAGAAGCAGGGGAAATTGTCATTTAAGATGTTAAAATCTAAATCTTTCTCCTGTCTTCTGTGGTCTTTCATTTTGTCACGGTATTTTTTATTTGCTATTTAATGTTGGTCTAAGTCAAGAAAAGTTAAAATTTTCAATTATTATTGCCGTGCATTTCACTGTTCGTCTTTACGTTGTAGAATGCTGGTTTCAACAGAGATAAAAACATTCGACTCAAAGGTAGAGCCACCGAAATGACACGATTTTTTTATCTCACATATGCCTGTATGTGTTTCATTCTTACTTAAAACAGGACACTGGGAAAAAACAACTCGAAATTTTGTTGCATTCCTTGTGCTCACATTCCGCCGACAGCCTCTGCCTCATCCTCACCACCGAGTCGGGAGGGTCTGCAGGGGCCGGAGCTGCGAGCGGCCTCCTCTGCCTGTCGTCGTTGGCAGCATCTGCAGTGGGCTGACGCAGACCGTGAGCGAGGAAGGACGTGGTAGGGTCGGTCGGCCATCGGTGTGTCTCGTGACTCCTTTACCTTTTTGGCATTTGGAGTAAGTCTGGTCCATGGGTAGCATGACCGCTCGGGGCTGGCAGCTCTCCACGTACTTGGCCTTAGACGTAATGCGCGTGTCCTGTGTTCACTTTGAGTTTCGCTGAACTCCTGGGCACGCAGGCTCGCCCGAATGCCGTGATCCAGGGCACCTGAACGCCTGTGTGAACGCGGCAGCGAGGGAGCCGGCACACACGCGTGGCACGTGTCCTCCTGCTCACGAGCACGCTTGCTGTACGGTGTGTGCCAGAGGCCGAGCGGGGAGGTGGTGTTTAATGCGACAGAGTTTTAGTTCGGGAATGGGAGGGCGAGAAGGCTCTGGAGACGGATGGTGCGGATGGTTTCACAGCACTGTGAATGCACTTAATCTCACTGAATCGTACATCTAAAATGGTAATCGTGTTGTGTATGTATATTTTACCACAATAAAAAAAAATCAAGGTGGCAACACTAACCCAAGCATGTGGCCCCCCGAGGACAGGCCCCGGGCCCCTGCACGGGCCTCACGTCCGAGCCCGCCCTGTGCCCACTCATGTTTGCCTCAGACCGTTCTTTTCCACCTGATGCCGAGATCCTGAGGTCAGAGGTCATGTCAGTTTGCTCACTAACTCTCTTTTTCTGAACTGAAATTCTAAGCTAAATCGGAGCTTATTTGTGCTATATTAAAAAAAAAGAGCCTTGCCCAGGTATAATTTATGCATATTAATATTCACCTATTTTTGTAAATCTACAGTTGATTTCGTTTTGACGAATGCATACCGTCGTGTAACCAGCACCGAATCACGATGCGGGGTACTTCCCCGGGCCCAGAAAGGTCCCTTGTACCCTTAGCACCCAATGCTCTCCCCCAACCCAGCCCCAACCACAACTGATCTGCCTTCTGTCACTTTGGGGTTGCCTGGCCCCACACGCCCTCTAACTGGAATCTTGCAGTACGTAGGTTTTTGTGACCATAGTAGTTTCCATGACAACTTTTGGCATCTTAATTAACTCGGTGATGTTCTGTTGAGACCGTAGAGGAGGGAGGTCCCGGGCCCCGCTGCAGACTACCCTGAGTTTTCATCCTGACTCTGCCATTCATCAGTCCTGACTTTGCATGAACGCTTACTGTCTGCAGCCATCAGTCACTTCGTGTGCAAGGTGGAGTTGATAATACCACCTTCATCCAGCACGTTTGTGGGGATCGAGTGAAGTGGCCTATGAAGAGTACTCGGGCGACGCTTGGCGCTCAGTGACAGCTCAGTGACACTTAGGAGCTTATCCTGTTATTACTGAGAGTAATGTTTCCTCACCTTCAGATGTGATTACAGTGGTACCCTCCTTCGAGAGTTGCCATGGAGATGACGTAATGCCTGGGAAGCGCTTCGCACGCTCCCTGGACCTCCGTAAGCGCGCTGCAAGGTAGCTGTGATTATTATTGTTCTGAAGCCATTAAGGGCCCTATTCTGCTTTTGCTCATTAAGTAAAAGTCATCACTTCTCATTCTGAGGAGGTGTGAAAATCAGGTATAAAAAGTGCGCCTTTGAGACTGCTTCCTGTCGGGGTGTGTGTGAATAAAAGGCTACAAAAGCAACCGGCAGTGTCAGATAATAAGACCTTTTCCCCACGGGCCGGGGGAGAAGTTCATGTGAACAGGTGAACCAAAGAGCTGGAAATACCTTCGGCCTTTTTTTTTTTTTTTTTTTTTTTGGTCTCTGTTCCTTTGAAAGAAGAAAAGCAACAGCAATTGAGTTGAAAGTTGTAAGGTCGAGTGGCTGATTGAATTCTCAGAACTTTCTGAGGCTTTCCTGAGTCCCAGTAACTTCATTGTTTTCGATTGGGAGGCATTTCAAGCATTTCAAGCGGTTCAAGACTCTCACTGAGGGAAAGTAAACAGTGACAGCAAACAATTACTCGGAGAAAGCGTGTCCACCTGGCTCAAAGAAGGACGCCGCTTCTAGAACCGTCAGCTCACATTTTCAAGTTGGGAGGAAATGTTGTGGATGAGAGGAAACAGAACAAAACATGCCGAAAGGAGCTCATAAGGAAACAGGGGACATCTACGTCCTTGACAAACAACACAGTTCTGCTAAATTGAACTTTGTAACCGGGTAATGAACACGCCTGTGTGAGGGAGTTATTTCCCCCCTGTGCCTCAGGTTTGCGTAGAAATCTCTAGTCAAGTGCCTTGTCATTGCCGTTCTCATTTATCCCTGCAAACCGATGGGGGCCGGAGGTCAGTGAACCCCCCACGGCCACTTCTCATTAGGCAGCCTGGGAAGCCGTCTTCCAACATGCGTCTCACAAGAGGACAAATGGTTGAAATAATACATCCTCTCTCCATCCCGATTTGTCTCATTTTCAAGCCGAATCCCACTGGACACCACCCTTGAAGACTAAAGTGAAGGAGAAAGCAAGGAGAGATGGGGTGATTGAACGGCGGCATCTTCATGCAGACCCTAATGAGGGAACGGTCCTGCCATTCGCAATCAGATAAGGGATATTATCTCAGTAATAAAAGGCAATTGAGAATCTAAATGAAAAATCTAATGCTTTTCATGCTGATTTATTTTAGATTAGAAAAAGTTAAACCAGATGTAAACATGAAGAGGTGAAGCATGAAGAGGGAATCATGGCAGAGTGATAAATCTCGGCTTTGAGTTATTATAGGTGCAGTGTTGCATTAACCAGAAAATACACTGTTGATCCGTAAACTGGTCTGACATTAATTATTGTTGCAGAAGAGAGTTCAGAAGATTGAATACAAACATGCAACGCTGGCAAAGATCAATCATGTGTCTAGATTAGCCGTGGAGAATACATTCCAGCCCCAAGAGGGGCTGTGTTAACCCATCGGCAGTTCAGTCTGGAATCATCTACCACATGCTTGCTACCTGCCCTCTCTGAGTCTCTCCAACATCCCCAGGACAAAGCACTGGGATGCCAAAAAGATATGGCCCTCTTCCCTGTTTGTTGGCCGACTCTACTCAAGAGCAAAGACCCAGCCTGAATCCTCCCTTGGTCATTGACAACTTGGGAGGGTAAGTGGGTTCGGACTCCCCCTCCACTTTCTCCATGGATCACACACGTGTCCAGAAGAGCGAAGTGGAGGCAGGCTTCTCTGGAGGCCTGGAGATGCCTGTTTTCTCCTCGCTCGTCTTTCCTGGGGCACATGAAGTGTCAGTTTCTGTTTTCCTCATTTAGTGTTTTGCAAGTCCTGGAGCCTCTCTTACGACCTCCACTACCCTTGCATGCGTGCACGCACGTGCACACACACACACACACACACACACACACACACACACATACTCAGGGGACGTGGAGAATACTAAGTTCCAGGAGGAGAGTCCTAGCTCTGGCATTTAGTAGTTCTGTGACTTTGAGCAAATGACCTAATCTCTCCATGACCCAGTGTCCTTATCTGTCAAATGCAGAGAGAATACTTGTCTCATGGGGACTGCATAAGGGGCACATGGAAAACCCAACCCCAGAGGCTGCCAAGTTCATTAACTATCCACGGCACCAGCCACGATTCTCCATCCAGAACTCTTGGGACCCAATGTGATTCAACACTGATTTCTTAATTTTCTTTCAGAGAGGTAATACTGCATAACATTCTCGGTGGGCTCTGACTAGCGCCCCGTAATTAAGCTCACTGATGTTTTTGCAATAAAATGTATGAATGTTCACGCTAAATGGCATAAATTAATTTTATAAATAGCCTCAGGTTAGTTCAGGTAAGGTTTTGCTGTCAGATTCATTTTCTGTAAACTCAGAGAGAAGAACTCTCAGATTTCAAAGCTTTATGGATTTTAGAATTGCAGATAAGGGATTATGGGTCCACAGCAAGTGCTCAGATATCTTGAAGGAAGAGTCAGTAAACAAAAAAACTATCAAAAACAATAGCATATTTGCTCATTAGAGCAGAGCTATTATGGCAGGACTTGGGAGGATCAGCAAGAGACTGTAAAAGTTGCTTTGTAAAGCATTTAGTTTTATGTAGATGGAAGGTTCCAGTATTATTGTACTTACGATGTTTAAACCTTGCCAGGGCATAGCTTCTGGTTCCTGATGGGATTCGAAGAGCAAGTTGTTGTCAGTGTCATTTCTGCCCTACCTGGTGTCAGGGGTGACCACAGAATTTCTGTTGGCAGCGGTGCTGGTAAGGTTGGACTCTGTAGGGTGGCAGGGGGTATGCAAGGGACACCAGACCAGGGTCGGGGACAGCTGTCCGTGTCAGGACCATCGCGTTTTGTTCTTGGGAAGTTATGTCTCTTATTCTCTTTGGTACACACACACACACACACACCCCAGACTTTATGCATTCTGCCACCTCTCAGGAGCTGAAGAGAATCAGAATGAGGCATTGTGTATGAGAGCTTTGCACACTGAACTGCTTCCTACAGTTGTAAAGTATCCGAGTCTTTTCATCTGCCCGATCCCAATCACAGTTCTCTGCTCCCACGGTGACCCTCAGTCCCTGGGTTCCAGTTAGGACTCCTTCACTTGCTCTTAGGTCCACATGTGGCTGTGGACTAGTGGCTTAACCTCTCTGTGCCTCGGGTTCCATACCTGTAAAATGGGAATAATCATTCTTCTTCTCTCAGGGTTGTTGGGGGCTCCGTGAGGTAATCGTCTGGCACGTGCTGAGCCCTCAGTGACATCGGCTGTGTGATCCCAGGCGGGAACCAGGCCCAGGAGCACTGGAAACTGAGGTGGAAAATAGGGTCTTAAATCTTTCCCCCTGTTGCGTGGCCAAATTACTGCTGCCGGTCACTAACACGTTAATGTCTTGGAAGACCTAAGGGAGACACGGTCTTCAGAGGACTGAGTCGAGAGTCACTTAATGATCGATATTTAGGGACTCGCTTGCGGCTGGTCAGCTCTCCCATGGGGCGGGGACACTAACAGCCACAGCCTTATCTTTGTTTATTAGGAAACGCTAAGAACTGTGGCCGTATCTTTTATTTTTTATTTCTCCATGCAGAAAAAATGCTGCATTTATTCATTTTTTACGCCTTTTCCATTTTTTTATTCCATAAATTTCTATTTCTCACTTAGTGGAAATCAGAGCCGACCTCCGATTATGTTACCTGTTACACTGACAGCGTAGCGTTAGCACTGTCTCATGTGATTTCAGAGTCGTTTTGTTCATTCGTTCCGTGTAAAATTTCAGTGACATACTAGGGACCTGGCGCTGTTCTAAATGTGGGGTTACAGCAATGAATAAAGAACTTACTGTGTCGAGTTTACATTCTAGCGGTAGAAAATGGAAAACAAATCTGTGAACATGTGTCACACTCAGCAAACTAAGAATGGAAGGAAACTACCTCAACATAATAAAAACCACATATGAAAAACATAATACTTAATGGTGCAAGACTGAAAACCTGCCCCCTAAATCAGGAGCGAGGAAAGGTATCTGCCTTCACCACTTCCATTCAGCATAGTACTGTAAGTTCCAGCCAGTGCAATCAGGCAAGAAAAAGAAATACAGGGCATCCAAATAGGAAAGGAATGTCACCTCTGTTCACAGACAATATAATCTTATATGTAGAAAACCCTCAGGATTCCAGAAAAAAAAACCTGTTAGAACTAATAAACAAATTCAGCAAAATAGGAGAATACAAAGTCAACACAAGAATCAGTTATATTTCTATATACTGACAATGATAATCTGAAAAAATGATGGCAACAATTCCACTTACAATAGAATCATAAACAATAAAATGCTTAGGAATTCAAGTAACCACAGAAATAAAAACTTGTACAATGCAAACTATAAAACATTGCTAAAAGAAATTAGACGTCAAAAAATGGAAACCCATCCACGCTCACGGATTAGGAGTTACAATATTGTTAAGATGCCAGTAGTACCCACACTGATCTACAGATTCGGTGCAATTCCTGTGAAAATTCCAATGATTTCTTTTTTCATAAATAGAAAACCTATCCTAAAATTCATGCATAATCTTAAGGGACTCCAAATAGCCAAACGATCTGGAAAAAGAAGAATAAAGCTAGAAGACCCACATTTCTTGATTTCAAACTTACTACAAAGCTACAGTAATCAAAGCAGTGTGGTACTGGCATGAGAACAGATATATAGATCAATGGAATAAGAGAGCTCAGAAATGAATTTTTACATACATGCTCAAATAATTTTTGACAGCGGTGCTAAGAACTTTCAATGGGGAAAGGACAGTCCTTTCAACAGTTGGTACTGGGAAGACTGGATATCCTCATATAAAAGAATGAAGTTGGGTTCTTTTCTAAAACGATATACAAAAATTAACTCAAAATGGACCAAAAACCTAAATGTAAGACCTAAAGCTGTAAAACTTTAAGAAAACATGGGGCAAAAGCTTTGTGATATTGGCTATGATTTCTCAGATATGACACCAGAGGCACAGGAACAAAAGAAAAAATAGATACATTGGACGTCATAAAAATTAAAAAGCTTTTTACATTAAAAGACAGCATCAACAGTAAAAAAGGCAACTGACCAAATGAGAGAAAAGTATTTGTAAATCATGTATCTGATAAGTGATTCATATCCAGAACATAGAGGAAATTCCTAAAACTCAAAAACCAATTAAAAATGGGCGAAGGGCTGGAATACACATTTCTCTAAAGAAGACCTACAAATGGCCAACGAGCACATGAAAAGATGCTCAACATCAACGGTCATTGGGGGGAAATGCAAATCAGAACAAATCAGAACTAGTGAGGTACCACTTCCCACCCAGTAGGACGGCCGCTGTCAATAAACAGAGAATAACGGATGGCGAGGATGTGGAGAAATTGGAACATTTAACTGCCGTTGGTGCAAATGTAAACGGTGCAGCCTCCGTGGAAAATGGCATGATCACATTTATACAAGGTGCATAGTCAAAGTCACAGGCAGTAACTGTCAGTTGCCACAGGCTGGGGGCTGGGGGAGGGGGGGAAGGGAAGGGGGGGGAGTTCCTGTCGAACGGGTCCAGAGTTTCGGTTTTACCAGATGGAGAGAGAATTAGGGAGCTAGGTAGTGGTGATGTACAATCTTACGAATGGATGTGTTTAACACCACGGAACTGTACCCTTAACAATGGTTACAATGGCAAATTTCACATGATGTATATTTTACCACACTAGAACATGAAAATGGAAAAAAAAAAAAAAAAACCAAACAAACCAAATATGTTAGACTCGGTAAAAAACGCAGCCGTAAAGTGTCGCCACTTACACGGGCAGCGCCGGTCCCGGGCGTGCGTCAGAGGCCCGAGACACCGCTCTCATCCGACCTCATCCGGACGAAGCTCTGACGTCAGCGAACACCGGGCATTCACTCTTCTTGTTCGGGAATCACCAAATCTTCCCTGCCACCGAGGAAATAACAGCCACAGTAGTGTAGCGCGCAAGGCCGCCGCGACATGTCCTTGCGGTGGGGCGGAGCGGCAGCCGCAGCGCAGGCCGCGCCCGAGGTGCCCGCGTGTACAGGTGCGTTAACGCACCTGGCCCTTCCCCGCCGCGGGGCATTCTGGGTGCTTCCCACGCTCTGCCGTCGTGACCCGCACTGCAGAACCGTCTTCGCCATCCGGCTTTTGCTGTCTTTCGAATCGGTTAGAGGGCCCAGGGGTTTAAGGTGGGGAGGGACGTGCGCAGATCTGCTCTGCGGAAACGTCGCTGGTGATGAAGAGGCTGCTGGAATGAGAGTCGAGAGGCTGCCGTGGTCTCCGAAGAATTACGAGGCCGTGGGGAGGGGGAGGCGGCCGTGGGCTGGAGAGACGTTTAGGAAATGGGGCCAAGACATACCCATTGGGGCTGGCAGCTGCCGGCCACTGGAGAGCCCAGCGAGAATGCCCGCGTGTTGGTGACAGCGGCTCGAGCTAGACTGCGGTAAAGGGAGGGCTGCGTGGGGACAGGGGGACGGGAGCAGAGTGGCTTCTCCTTCAAGAAGGTTTGCTGAGCGTGCGGTGAAAGGGCGGAAGGTGACGTGCGGGGGAGGGCGTTTTCTGGTTTTGTTTTGAAATTAAGAGGTTTGGATGTGGTTGACATGCCGTGGAGGAAAAGCTGAAGGCGGAGGGGGAACAGCGACCGTGAGGGTCCCACGTCTCCGAGAAGACAGGAGAGCGGATTCCAAGGGCGTTTACCCTGGGAAGCAGCTTTGTTTTCATTGGCAAATGAATTTATTTATTTATTCATTCTTCCATATTTTTTTTTAACAAGTATTTGTGGAAAGCCTACTACGTGTCCGTGGGTAAGCAGGGCCAAATGGCTTTATTCCCAAAGGGGTCATTGTCTGGGGGAGAAGCAGACACCCACTGTAGCTTCACGCAGGTCAAGGTGCATTTGCAAACCCCGGTGAGCGGGACACTCTGAGAAGGAGGGGTGCGTCGGCGAGAGCTTATGAATTGGGACCTTGAGCTCGTTTTGAGACTCACAGCAGGTCCTTTGCACTGAGGTCCGGAGAAGGACCAGGGGGCACGGGTGTGCTGAGGGGCAGCACGTGCAAAGGTCGGGTGGTGGGGGGACCGTATGAATTCACAGAGAGTAGCCCAGAGGGACGTGCCAGCGACACCACAGGTTAGCAGGCGCGGGCAGCACAGGGCCCTTTGCCGCTTTGTCCTGAGGGCAAGGAAAAGTGTTGCTCTTTTGCACGAAGGGGTTATAACGAGCACCCGGCAGAGAGCGGATCCGAAGCCCAGTCTTTCTAGGATGCCACTTGAGATGGGACTGAGACCGGGGACCGTTGATGACAGAGATCCCGAATCACACTATTCGTGGGATTTTTGGATCAGGAGTGCTCAGAGCCCAGACAGGGCGGTCCCTGGCTTTTGGAGAACCC
>CM053506.1:1861911-1885515 GCA_028627145.1 Eidolon dupreanum
CTTCCTTCCTTCCTTCCTTCCTTCCCTCCTTCCTTTCCTCCTTCCATTTATCCATCCAAACTTCCATTCTTCCGATAAGGAGAAACTTATGTCTTATGAGTTGGGTATAATTCCGGGCATTTTTCCGAGAGACAGCGTTAATTTTGATGAGGAGAACAAGCTGGCCTCCTATTCAGGGAAAACGGGCCCAGCATATTCAGAAATAAGCCAGGCACATCCACGTGGACATGAAAACGCTGTCCGCCACGCAGCTGGGACCTGGGTTTCCTTTCTGCTGGGTGGGGGCGCGGGCAAGAGAAATCAAAGTGCTCCGCCCGGGCCCGCAGACCGCCCGTTCTTACCTGTAACTGCCCGGACCGGAAGTGAGCTGCACGTGATTTGCCTCTCACGGGGGCTCTCCCTCCACCCTGCGCCCCCCACTGCTGTTTTCAAGCCTCGGGGCGGCCCAGCCCCTGGAGTTCCGCTCGGGCTGCAGGACGGGAGGCACGAACCACACAGGGACAAGAAGCTTTGCTCCCTGGCAGGTGTCCCTTCAGGTGTTGCTCGTGGCAAGTCGGACGCTGTCGCGTTGCTCTTTGCCCGCGTGGACCACGGCGAGGCTCTCCCGGTGCTCCGCGAGGCGTGATGGACGTAACCTGTCATCTACGCTACGTATAGGAACGCACTTCACTCATGTGGCCGACCTGGTGCTGCTGAGCTTCCGTTCAGCTTGGCGAGGTGGCCCGTGTCATGGCAGCCGAGGTGGGTGCTGGACGGAACTGTCCTTGCAGACAGGGAAGAGCTTGGAAGTGCTGACGGCCTCAAGGACAGTTGCACCTTCACTTGGAGGTCAAGTTTCTCGCCCCCGGTGAAGCGCTTTTGAAGTCAAGCCCGTTTCTTTAATTGCCAACACCCGCCCACCCGGGAACCTGCAGCGAAGGCACCGATATAGCTCTGCGTATTGATCCCCGTGATTCAGTGTTTCTGCTCAAGACACATTTTAGCACTTTGAACAGATCAGCACAATAGTTCAAAGATCAATCATCATTTCTCCCTACTGATCCATTTTAATTGTGACATCAAACATGCAGTAACCCTTTCTTAAGTTGGAAGAACATATCCAAAGATAGGGTAAACATTTATTATCATAGTAACGAGCCTTTGACACAGGAAGAAGCAAGGTTGGAGGCTCTCCAGGTCCCAAACTGGCCCAAACATCCATACCCCAAGCTTAATCCAAGCTGCTGCAGTCAGCGATTCAGCCAGCCAGGTGACCCCTCTCCCCTCCTGCTCGCCAGGACAGCTGCGGGTTCCGGGGGGCACATGGTCCCTGTAGGACAGCACAGATGTTGATTGGCCTGGGCTAAGGGGGCTTCAGTTCAGAGGAGAGGGGAGTCTTTACTGGGAAAAGAAAGGTGTCTGAGGCCTTCCCACACTTGAAGAAGGAATCCAGCATTCAGTGAAAAGTCTCCAGTCTCAAGTCTATCCGCTGTGGGAATTTGGGATTGCAATAAACAGTCTGGTGAACAGTGTGGAGAAAGGAAACAATTGAACTCTCGTCCCCAAGGTCGCTTTGACATTGCCCGCGCTGCTTCATTCTGCGTCTTCTGTACCTTTAGAGAAACCAAGGAATTGCCAAACGAGCTCAGCCAGCACAAAAAGGTTTGCATTGGCTTCATCCAGCGCTGCTTCCCCACACTTCTGCCTTCTGAATTCCTCTTTTTTCACGGGCTACGTGGGTGGAAATCAATCAGACGTGAGATGCGAGACAGAGGAAGCATACCCTGAAAGAAGTCTCTGTTCTGGGTTGAGTTTTCTGGAAGATGATGATACATCGGTGACCAGTTAGGCACGATGCTAAGTACTATTGTATTTTCTAAAAACGTTGCTTGGTCAAATCAGTTTGGGAAACACGGTGTTACCGAGGTGAGCTGTTCCTTTACTGTGGACTTCTTAGAACCCTCTCTACGCTAATGAGCAGACTTGGGCAAGTCCTGTAGACTGTGTGACCTTTGCATGACAAGCATCTTGCAGGACAAGTGTCATGTAGAACACGCATTTGGAGGTGTCGCTCTGGTTCAAGTACTCTGGAGACATTTACTGAATATCTATTCTAGAAGGCTGTGCCCCAAGGCCCAGTGGGAAAGGACAGACCAGTATCTGCTTAGATCTTATCTCTCTGCGTGGGGGCATTCTAGGGTCCAGTCGGATACCTCCCTCAGGACCCCTGCAGCTCCCCCATGGGTATGGCCTTTGGACCACTAGACTCGATGCATCCTTCACGTGTAATTTAATAATAAGCAACTGTCTTCTTGCAGGGAAAGGCAGAGGGCTATTTGTCCATATTTGGCGGCAGAGCGTCCTTTCCTGTTTCCTGCCAGCGTGCTAAGATCTTTCTAGGGACGTCCCTAACTGACCACGGCCAGCCTTGTTGGGAATGAATATGGATGCCCGCGCCCCACCGTGGAAGCTAAAGTGGTCCCTGGACACATTTTCTGCCAGGCCCTTCCTCTTTCTGTTCTGGACATTTAGCATATATCCTAAAGGATGCTCTTCTCTAGAACTTGGGCCCTGGAATGAGTAACAAGGAGAGAAAAAATAATGACAGGTCACATGGCTCGCTGTTCTTATCCTGAGCATGCTTCCGGCCACAGAACCACCCGTCACTCTCTGCTGCTCGGCTCCTGCCCAGCCCCACGGTCTCAGTCCTCCCAGCGAGTGTGCACTCCCAACCCCGCCATTCCAGACAGCCGGAGGCAGGTCCTAAGGAGAGCTCCGAACGGATAACGCAACAAAAAAGGGCCAGGCCAGGCTCTGTTACCTTGCAACCCCCAGTGCCAGCACGTGCAAAACACCTGGTAGGGTTTCGAAGCCCACCTGCCGGGCGGAGCAGCGGAGTGCCCCATCGCTTTGCATTGTGGGGGTAGACTCCAAAATCACAGTGATGGACTCATTCATTTAACAAATACTTGCCAAGTAAATGTCTAGAAACCACCCCGGGGCCAGGGCTACAGCCATGAACAATCAAAGATGCTGCCACGTGACTCTCATTTCACTTGGGGAGATAGACAAAGATATAAAGTGTCGGGTGGTAGGCTCTGCCAAGAAAAACAAAACAAAAGGAAGGCAGTAGACACAATGGGGGTGTGCGGCCTTACGTAGGTCATCAGAAGACCTCTTGAGTCAAGGGACTTTTGAGGGACCCAAAGTGAAAGAAGGACGTGAAAGGAAATCCGGGGGAGGACACAGTCCTGGGCTGTGGCACGCGGAGTGTGTGTGAGCTGCACGGAGGCCAGTCAGGAGCTGATGAACAGAGAGGTGGCGGGGGCGTGACAGCACAGCTGGGGGCCCAGCGGCCATGGTAAGGGTTTGAGCTTTTACTCAAGTTGAAGTCGGGAGCCCAGGAGAGGTTCTGCAGGGAAGGGCGTGCTCTGGCTCATGTTTTTAAAGCACTATTGTAAGGTCTGCAGTGACATCCAGCCACGAGCTCATCCAGTCGTTCTCGGAGGAGCTGCTGGTCACGGGCTTGGGCCTCGGGCTCGAGGCTGTGCTGTCTGCTCTAACTTCGGTGTCTGCCGCGGAGGACAAGTACATAGAGCATTTTAAAATCAAATTACATTGTTAATATTTCATGCGAGGCTTTCCAGGATTGCTACTTAATTTGTGCCAATGATGAGGATGTATGAAAATATGCGCTTGCCCATGTAAATTAAATAATTTTATGTCAAGTAGGTATCTGAAGGGTTGTTGAGGTTTCTCTGCGTAATAGGGGTGTGTGTACCTTTCTGACTAGAGCATGGCGGTGCCATCGGAGCTGGGGACCACAGCTGCGTGCAGGGGCATTCTGGCCACCCCCTGGTGATGCCCTCCTGGTCATTCAGGCTTCTGGGGAAGTGGCAGAGGGGGTGCCAGAGTAATTGAGAATGGTCTCTTAGAACGGGGTTCCCAGCTTTAGCACCCTTGACATTGGGGCAGATAATTCTTTGTGGAGGGGGCCGTCCAGGGCCTCGTAGGGGGTTAGCTGCATCCCTGCTTCTGCCTACTGCGTCCCAGCAGCACCTGCTCCCCGAGTTATGAAAACCAAAAATGTCTCCAGACATTAATAACTATCCCCTAGAGGCTATAATTGTCCCCATTTGAGGACCACTGTAACGGAGCATCGACACTTAAAAAACATCAATAGAGAAATCTGGGTGGTTTTTCTTGGCCACAGGGAGGAGAGAGCAGAGCCTGAGAGTGGGCAGGGGCGATAAAGAATGGAAAGTTGGGTCTCAGTCTCCTCTCTAAACCCGATCACATTATTCACCAGGTAAGCCAGAGAAGGTTGCATACATGGAATATATTATTTGTATTCACTCAACAATAAATCTTTCCTTGCAACCATGTCCCAGGGCCTGTGATGGATTCGTGATAGATTCGAGAAGCGTAAAAATGAACCAGACGCGATCCCTACAGATATTCTAATGCTTGATGCAAAGCATTATCATGAGGGAAAATTGGGGGTGCTAGCAGGACTTAGGGGAGGAACACTCCCACCAGCCTGCGGGAGAGAGAGGCCAGAGGATGTTTGTTAGATGGAGACTGAAGGAACTGAGTATGAGTCAGCTGGGGGGTGGAGATGGGGCAAGGGGGGTAGAGATGGTGGCGAATGACATGTCGAAAGGCCAGGAGGCAAGAGTGGGAGCAGTGCTCTCCCAGGGGACTGCAGGGGGTTCACGATCGCTGAAATGCAAAGTGACTGAAGATGCGTGCCGATGAGTTAAAGCACAGTCAGGGGACTTCTCTCTAAATGTTCGTATTTATAATATATTAGTCATATAGAGGAATTTTTATTATTATCAAGAATTGGCGGAATGGCCTCAGGAAAAACAATCCATAAGATTGTCAGACTGAAATAACTATACTGGGGACTCTTATCCGTGACAGATGCCACTAAAAATAAATATACCATATGTCATTATCATAATAAACAGTCAACACTTATTAATTCCTTCCATGCACAAAGCACAGATGGCAACAATAGATGGGAAAGAATACTTGAAACAAATATGACTTTATTCACTCGGCAAATATTGATTAAGCGCATGCCATGTGCCTGTCATGGGCCAACCGCTGAAGAGACGAGATAAATTCCATATTGTCCCTGACAAAGGAGCACAAAGTCTAACAAAAGACAAATAAGTAGCATTTTTGTCCTTTAAAGATGTGTCACGCAAATTGGTAAGAAAAATGTTAAGACCTTGCTATATCAACACACAAAGGGCAGGAGAGATGTGGTAGGAAACACAGAGAAACATCTTCAGCCTCATTAAGATGTAAATTAATTCACAGTGTTTATATTGACACTGAGCACTGTCAGTGGTCCTGTAAACCAGTAAAGAAATAATTCTAGGGACACTAGGGAAGAAGGAGAACAGTTGTATACCTGAAGATGTTCACTGCAGTATTATCTATTCTAAAAAATCAGAAGCAACCTAAAAGCTTGATAGGGGAAAAATTATGTAAATTTTTGTAATAAATAATCAAGTATTGTATTTGTTTATGACAGAAGTTATAAAGAAGTTGCAATAATGCAAAAGCATGTTATGATGCTTATGCCAAATTAAAAAGCAATGACTAATTAAACATGTGAAATAAAGACCAAGCAGGAATACACTGAATTTATAATTGTTGAATTAGTTGGGAATATTGATTATCCCCCTCCTTCCTATTACTAAAATTCAGAAAATATTTGTATGACTTCTAAAATCAAACAGAATAAGAATAACTACCAGTGCATCTCTAGTCTTTTCTCCTCCCTGATCAGTCAAAAAGCCTGGTCAGTAAAAAGTAAAATGATTTACTGAATTTTTCTTCCCTCCACCCCTTTCAACCGCCAAGGAGGGCCTTCTGTTTTTTCTGACCTAAGCAATCAAAAATAGGAGCATGAGCTAAGGGGACAGAAGGAAGGTATTCAAAATGCAATGCTCAAGAAGTACGAGTAAAGTTGTTGAACTATTTTAAAATTCCTTTAGTTCCAATGGACGATATTCTTTCAATCAAGACGCCATCTTGGGTGTGGATCACCTGGGTAACAATGCGATAACATACGTTTTTAAGACGATGTACATTTTTTTAGACAGTGTGGAATTGGTGCAAGGATGGAATAAGAGCCCAGACACAGACCCACGCACATACGACCCCCCGATATATGATGGCGGTGATGTTGGGGAGCACAGAGGTCCTGAGTCAGTTGGAAATGTACAAAAAAAAATTCAGATTTAGGTGGATTGTGAAATGTTTTATACAAATGAAAACACTAAAACAACTAGATTTTAGAAGATAACATGGAAAATATCTTCAATGATTGTGAGGTGGGCGAAACATAAGACACTGACCGTAAAGGAAAAGATTGTTCAATTGGATTATTTCAAAATTAAATTCAAGTCGAGAACTGCTCATCAAGGGGCTTCATGTGAGAAAAAGGCAAGCCAGAGTGGCAGAAGGTAATTGAGAGCAATAGATGGATGGATAAATGGGTGGACAGACAGACAGACAGACCTAAGAGAGGACCTGTATTTAGTATGCAGACTATATCAAGATTTTCTATAAATCTATAATGAAAACAACCCAGTTTTTAAAGGGAAAAGACTCAAACAGATCCTTTGCAGTGGCCAACACTTACATGAAGAGGCTCTCAAGCTCACTAATCATGAGGGAAATGCAAACTGCAGTGAGATGTTGCCCCCAGAATGGCCACAACGGAGTAGACGCTATTGAGTGTCGGTGGGGGATTTGGAGCACTGGGACCGAGTGTGATCCAGCACAGTGACTTCAGACAGCCGTCCAGCAGTCGATCCTAAAGCTGAGCACATGCCCACCCCTGCGACCAAGTGGGTCCACCCTCACGTGTGTTCTCAACAAAAATGAGTCTTGGAGGATGTCTTTAAGAGTATCTGTGGCAGCGTTATTCGTAATAGGCATTAGTGGGAAACATCCCAAATGTCCACAGTGTGAAATGGATAAATCTAGGGTCGCGATGAAAAGGAGCAGGGCACCCCCACACACGGCACGATGGTGTGGGTGACCTTGACCGACGGAAGCTAAGGGCAGAGCGTGTGACCTGTGAACTTCCCCTTACACGTGATTCAAAGCAGGCTGAAAGGACATGGCTGTGATCAAAGTCAGGACAATCGACCTGGGGGTGGGGAATGGGGAGGGGCAGGCACGAGGGAGGCCATACTGTTTAGAAATCAGACCGGTGGCTCCCCAGATGTGTTCACTTTATTAAAATGATCAGGATAGACCTTTGTGATTTGTTCCTTTTTTGTATGTATGCGTCGTACTTTAATAAAAGGGAATTCAAGTATGGGAGGAAAGGCAGAGTGCTTGATTCTTGTCTTTAAGTAAATACAGGATTTTATTTAAAATGAAGAAAGAGAAGTCTAGCTTATACCGGGTAAATGGAAGATCAAACAAGTATAAATTAAAGCAGCAGAAAATTCAGCCGGGCAGGAAGAAGGACTTGTTGAGAATAAGGATGATCCAAACACAACGGTTTGTGGGGAGGTAGCCTCTGTTTCAGCATCTTCAAGCAGGAAATGAACAGTGCCCCGCACCAGAGTTTAATGTCAAAGTCAGGAGCAAAGCTAGATAAAAATGACGTGTTTTACTAAGATGTGCTTTTGTCACGTCGTAACCTTTCTGAAACCTACATGCATCATGCAGTCTCGAGCACTTTGCAATCAATGATAGTGTCTTTCTTTCTTAGGTCCAGAAAATAATGGTGCATCAATATAAGGATGTAAGATTGAAAGGCGCCTTAAATTTGATGAAATATGGTACTAAAGCCCCTTCTAGCTTCAAGATTCCCTTCGGAGCCTCACAGCAAGGGAGGCTCTTCCTTGAGGAAAGCATTTTCTATCTCTCCTGAGGGTTGTCCCACACGAGGGTCAGAAGGGGCCTCATCCATTATGGGCACTCAATATATATTAAGCAGCAGCCATGGCCCACAGTCAGCTCTGAATAAAAATTGGCATACGTTAACATTTATTGCTCATGGATTTTGTGACTGATGATATCTCTCCCTCTCTCCGTCTCTTTCCCTCCCTCCCTCTCTCCCTCCCTCTCTCCCTCCCTCTCTCTCTCTCTCCATCCCTCTCTCCCTCTCTCTTTCTCTATCTCTCTGACTGGATAGAATAATCCATGATCATAATGGCAGACCCAGAATAAGACCAAGGGAGAGTGGGTCGAGGGAGCAGATCAGCCTGGCAGAAAGCCAGGAGCCGAGGACACAGACAGGGACGGGGGTCTTGAGCTCTGAGCTCCTTGCCTTAGCAAAGACCTCGGAGGCTCCTCGAGCAAACGAGGCACGGGTTAGGGAGCGGTTCTCCCGCAGAGTAAACGCCGAGGCTGTGCCTTCGTGCGTGTCCTTCCCCAAACACCGATGTCCGACCACGATGTCTGCACCCGATCAGGGACTGGGAGTGCACGGGCCTAAGCCACCCCAGCAGGAGCCGGTGGTTTGGGAGCACCCAAAGCCGCCGTCCGGGTGGGAGGCACCGCGCCTCTGCAGGTATTTAGGGCGGCGCTGTTCTCTTGCTGTGGGGCTCGTTCTTGCCAGTTGGCGAGCAGAACCCTCTTTTCACGGGGACCCCGGGAAGGGAGGGGAGCTCGAGGGGTGGCACTCCTTGCTGGAGATCGAACTGGAAGAAATGCCCCCGATTTCCTCGTTGGGGGTGGGGTGCAGGTGCACAGAGCCGTCGGGGGGGGGGGGGGACAAAAAGAGGAGGCAGCTCAAGGGCGTCAGCAGGGAGAGAGAATGGCCCGCTGCCGCGGGGCGCTCACTGGTCCTCGGCCGCTTCCGGTGGCGGGGGAGGGGGCGGGGGACAGCAGGGCGTTTCTCTGGGCAGAAACTGAGTCGGTTCATTTTTCTGACAGCACTTGGCACCTGACAGGTTTAGTAGAAACGCAGCCCGGGACTTTACGTCTCCCATTATCTTTTAAGTTACATTAAGTAGCTCTGGCGAGGACAGGGAGCCGCGGGCAGCAAGAGGCCGGGTCACTCATCAGTGTCGCGGGTCCTCCCTGGCTGGGGCACTGAGGCCACCGCATCCAGGAGGGAAGGCTGGCTGTTATTTTTCTTTCTGCCTGAGATTCAGTTAGGAGGAGACAAGCAAAGAGCAAGGATCAAAGGTTTTGCTCTTCAAATGGCACGAATTGTCACAAGCTCGGCTTTAATCACGAATGGCCATTCATTAAGGAGATGGATGGCACAGGCCGGAAAGATGAGGCTCGCATACCCAAAAGCCCTGCTCTGACCTCCGAAACTAAATTACCGGACAGAGAGCCGCCACGTGGCCGGCCGAGGGTGACTGGGAGCCGCCAGGAGTCCACATCATGTGACCGCCTCTGCGCTGTCGCCCACATCCACGGGGCTCTCCGGGCCCTTGAAATCCTCCCGAGGCCCGAACTCACATCCCACCTCCTACCCGAGCCGGTGCCGGCTCGAGGCCAGGCTGCCTGGGTGCTTCAGTGGGATGCGTGGAATCACGTGGAAGTGATTCTTTGCCGTGCACCTCCCCCACTTGCCACGCCTGTGCTCATCAGAGTCCCTCTGAGCCCCCGGGACAGCTAGCTCTGGGTCACCTACTGCAGACACAGAAGCGTAGATCATGGCGAATGCTTGATTATTCGGTGCAGAACCATGGTTTGAGGGTGAGGCGAACAGTTTGGGGTGCACATTGAGAGGCTAGTGATTCTTCCCCTAGAGCAGATAAGCACCTCGCAGGCTTAGGAAGAGCCCCCGAGATGAGCCGGCAGAGCGCGGAGGGCCCGGGCGTCAGGCGTCCGGCAGAGCGTGCCCGCTCCCGCCAGCCGCTCCAGAGGACGAGCCCCTGTCCAGTGGTCCAGGACCCTCAGAAGTCCCCTGTCACTGCTGCAAAGATCTCGGACACCGATAAATGTGGCAGCACCCTGACTGGAGGTCCCCAGCACATGGCCGAGCTGGAACTCGGTGAGAAGCGGGGGTTTCATGACATGACCACAGCGAGGTGTGCGTGGGGCGTGTAAGCCTGATCGTGACACCCTCCGGACCTCTCTCTGCGTCTCTGTTCCCATGATACTTTTCTCCTGCCTCATGGCAAAGACTACGGTGACTGAAGCAGACTCCACCTCTCCCTGTGGGCCAGAGGTCACATCTCACTCATCTTTGGGTGAGATGCCTTATACATCATAGGTGCTGAAATGACACGTTCGCCGGATAACTGAAAGAAACCTTATATTTCATTACATAGTATCCTTATATTTGATTTATAAATTTCTTATATTAATGTCCTTATATTTTATTACTAAAGGAGATTTGATTAGAGATAAACTATAAGGAAATTAAAAGCATAAATCAAATCCGATCATCGTATTTCAATTTTAGATTTTTATAGCCTTGCTTCCAACGCATCTTCTTTCATAGATAATGGCTACCGAAGTCCTATTGCTAATTAGATGAATAACGTGGCTTAGGTACGATTTCAGTCTCTCTACATCTCATTTGATAGAAGGGATGTACTCTCCTGGTTTACGGTACTCACGTCACATCTTGGGTCATTTGTGACAGGTGGCTGCAGAAATGGCCTCGGATGAATTCTGTCTCCCAAGAGCCACGCCCTGGGGTAGCTCCTCCCCCCTGACTCTGTGTCGTGCTTTGGCCAAAGGCCCCTGAGCAGCTGCAAGGCAAGCAGAAGCTTGAAACGCCCTGTGAGGCGGGGCTGGTGCCCTTTGGTTTCCAGGAACCTTCTGCCTCCCTGTGAATACGCTCGGGCTTGCCCCCTGGGAGATAAGAGGGCACAGGGAGAGAGCCCCAGGCGTGTTAGTGAGGCCGTGTAGACCATCTAGTCTCAGACGAGCCCACCTGAAACAGAAGACGCCTCCAGCTAACCTACGAGCTCCTGAGAAATGATAAATACGTATTATTTCGGGACACCGAGTTTTGCACCCCAGTGTTAGCTGTAAGTGCCAACTGATACTCAGCTGAGCCCGACAGTTGGCAGGGTATTTCTGCTGCTGTATTTCACAGATGCTCTGAGATATTGTCAAGTATGCAAATCTGTCACACAGAAGCCTGTGCCGCTCCTCTCTTGGTTCTGTGTCACCCCTTCTAGGACTGTGCCCTTCGGGGCCCTGGGCAATGCTCCTCTCTTTCGGCGCTTGGTCCTCGGGTTTGATGAGCTTCGGTGGTGTTAAAAGGCTGGGCCGAGGGTGGAAAACCGAGGGAGAGTATTAACCCTGCACTGGGACCCACCTTAAGAACGGGGAAACCGATTTTCTCATCGAGTTCCCCGTGCCCCGCGTGCGCCTGACGCAGACACAGGACGGACAGGGGCTGCCAGGGCTTGGCGGCTGAGCTTCGGGGAGCAGGGGGTGTCGCAAGGCTCCTTGGCCTTCACGTGCCTTCCTCCTAACACTGAGTACGCTGGTAAGCTATGCCCGTTCTTGACGCTGAAATATTCCTGGTGGCGCGTTCCACATTTGTATGATTTTATTCCCTTTATAGTGACTGGACACCTCGATTCCCATCCCACCCCAGTGACCTTGAGTACGTCATTACATTTCTGTGTCTTTATCTGTAAAGTGGAGATGATCAGACCCGCCCTCCTCAGGGGCGGACAGGCAAAGTCACAGGAGCTCTCAGAGCAGTGGCCTGTACGGTGTCACCCAGCTTCTCCTCTGTCCTGGAGAGACTTTGGATTGTCCCCAGTCCTGAACCTGCTTCACGACGACCCTGATTCTCCCCGACACTCTGCTGTTGCTTTTGGGACCCAACACGAGGAAGTCAGATGGGCGACGGGAGCACATGGCCCACCCTTGGTCCCCACGAGGAAGAGCACCCACGAGGCGCAGCACCCACGAGGAACAGCACGCAGGCCTGAACAAAGGGAGGACGGCGCCAGGCTCGGCAGAGCACACAGTCCCTGTCTGTGTTCGGAGGGGCGCGCCGGGCGGGGCTGCCCGTCTGCCTCTACCGACGGGGCAGTGGGTACCAGACCAGCACGGTGCGTGGCTGCCTATCCTGCCCACATGTGACGTGGTGAAAACCTTGGCTCACGTGGAAACTGGAGGCCCACATCCAGAGAACAGAATTCCCCAGATGCCCCTCGGCGTTTACGTGAAGGTCACATAGTTGTAAATTTGATTTATCCTGATAGAGAAGTCAACGCCTGCTCCTTTAAAACAAGACCTGGCAAGAGTTCGTTCGTCCACAGTGGTTTAAGGGGTGGGGGGAGCTCTGTGCTTTATATCGAGTTTTTTTAGATCCGAATTAGTAACTGCAAACTTTTGTATGAGTGGGTTGAAAGGTTCACCTGAGCTTTGGTCCTTGGACATCACTTAACTTGTGACAAAGTGCAGTATTGGAACTTTAGAGATAAAGCTAGTTCCCATTGAGATCGACAAATAGTAAGGAGTGTTTGCCTGCCCGTTAAGGTAGAAAAAACCTACTCTTTGAATATTAATAATAATAAAGACGCGTGAAATCCGACGTTTGGTATGCCTCACCAGATGCCAGCCCCAGTGTCCAAGGCGACTCTGCTCTAGGATGTGACAAGCTGTCGCTGTGCCCAGGGCTGCATTTTCTCCTAGAAGCCGCTTGGTCACTATCCCTCATGCACTGGAATCTGCAAAGCGTTAACTGGCTGCTAATTATCAATAGCACATGCGCAGCAACATTTTTTTTAGAAATGCATGAATGTTGGCAGTCATTCACAAAAGTTTCCAGAAAGAGATCATTTTAGATGTTAAGTATTTCTCGTCTCAGACATGGAGGTTTGACTCGTCGGACCCCGAGGAATGAAAAGATGAGCTTAAACGTCGTTGAACTAATCGGAAACATGACAGTCCACCTGCGAAGCCTCGAGGTCTAACTTCCAGCATCTCTACATCAAAATCCACATTGTCCCACTTCCCCCTTCTATCTCCCCCAAATTATGAGCCTGTTCGGATGACGAGAATAGTGGGCCATGGGTGTGTGTATCACGGGGTCCTTAAGTGGCGGGGTCTGGAGACGGAGCCATCCCGATCGCCGTTGCTCACAGGGTGACGATGTGCGCTGCCTTCTGCCTTTCTTGTCCCCTGCTGTCCGACGGGACTTGCCCAGCAGTGGTGGGCGTGACGCCCGCATCATGCAGTACAGTAGCCACCAGCCACATGTGGCTGCCGAGCACTGGAAACGTGGCTCGTGTGCCTGAGCAACCGAACGTTTCATTTCATTTTAGTGAATTTAAATGATAATAGCCACACATGCTTGGTGCTTGCCCTGTTAGACCGGACAGCTCCGGGGCATGCAGAGTTCATGCCATCACACGATTTGTCTGGATTCTCGATGTGCTACTTGGGGCCACGTCGACTCAGCACCCTTGGAGCCCAGGTGAGGTGCAGGGGAAGTGGGTCTAGAATAGCCCTTTAAATATGTGGTCTCTTTATTGGGGAGTTCAGGTACTTGACTGAAGCCTCTCCTGGAAGTGTTTAAGAATGAGTCTTAGAGCTGTCATAAAAAAGACAGGTAATAATATGTGTGTGTGAGGGTGCGGAGAAATTGGAACTCGCATGCATTGCTGGTGGGAATGTAAAATGCAGCTGCCTTTGGAAGACAGCCTGGCCATTGCTCAAAGGTCAAGCATAGAGTTACCATATGACCCAGCAATCTGACCCAAGAGAAACAGAATTATATGTTCACTAAAAGTTGAACACAAATGTTCATTACGGCATTATTCAATAGTCAAAAAGGGGAAATAGCTCAAATGTCTATCAGCTGATGGTCAATAAAATGTGGTGTATTCTACAGTGGAATATTATCTGGCAATTAAAAGAAGTGAAGCACACTCCAACACGGACAAATCTTGGAAACATTTCACTAAATGTAAAAAGCCATCACAAAGGACCACACGTTGCATGATTTTATTTATATGAAATGTCTGGAACTGGCAAATCTGTAGACAGTCATTGTCTAGGGTCGGAGGGAAATGGGGAGTGACCGATAATGGATATAGAGTTTCTGGGATGATAAGGAAGTCCTAAAATTGGTTGTGAAGATGGCTGAACATGTGTGAATATAGTAAAAACCATCGATCAGTATACTTTAAATGGGTGGATTGTACTGCATGTGAATTCTATTTTAATCAAGTTGTTGTATTAAAAAATACCATAGACGAAGTTAAAAGGCAAATGGAAATGAAGAAAAACAGAACCAATACAGAGTCGCCCCTCCTTCCGCCACGAGAGCCTGTCTGGGAAGTGCGGGGTCCTCGGCGAGGGTCCCGGATGGGGCTTCCTGATGGGGCTTCCTCCGCATTCTGTCTGCTGACTGGCTATGAGTCTATTTTTCATTTATTAAGGGTGGGTGGATGGAGGTTGGATTATAGCTATGGATTAAAATAATGACCAGGAGAGGCAATTAATTCCCATTCTAAAGCGTTTTAAAGCATTTGATTTAATATGTGGACAAAATTAAAATAAAAATTCATTTATCAGTCCCTCATTGAACAAATAATTGATAAGTGCCTGCATCGTGCCCGGGACTCATCTCAGCTCTGAAGACGGTGGTGCCCGGGACGGGGGGCCCTGCCCTCCCCGGGGGCCATCCAAGCCCAAGGCGTGGGGTTGAGCTGCGAGTCCCTTGGTCAGGGGCCTGGAAGGGGACTGAGAGCACATTGCACCTGGGTAGTTTGGGGAGAGTTTAAGAAAGGGACCATTTGGAACATGTAGGCAGGGATCGATGTAGCAGTCTAGACTCGTGCCGGCTCCTTCCAGTTCTGCTGGAGGCATAAGGCGGGGCTTGGTTACGGAGGGTGGGAAGTGGGGCGCTGGAGGGAGATGAAGAGCCACCGACAGGAACTTGGCTCAGCCAGCCCACAGAGGGCCCAGGTGGAGCCAGGGGAGACGGGACCTCAGTTTCTCGCCTTCCCTTACCCTTCCTGTGGTCCCCTTTGGGTGAACCCAGTTGGAAGCCAGAGGCCAGGGAGCCCTGTCAGCGTGGCCTGTGCAGGTCAGTGTGCGAGGGCCACGCGTAGGTGGAGAGGTCAGAGTGGGCCTGGGGCGGATGGGAGACGTCCGTACAGGGGGACATGGGGGGAGGAGGATGAGCTTCCAAACCGGAAGCTCGTAATCTCCAGGGCTCATAGAGACACAGACAAAGAGATGCCGTATTTCCTGGCTCCTGAGAGGATCCCAAGTAAACGTCCAGTGCGAGGACTTGGAAGTTTTGCCCAGGCGAAGAGAGCGGCTCGGGGGAGGCGCACGTCACACTGCGATCTCGTTAAACGAGGAATCAGGTGACGCCCCAGCTCTGCTCGGCGTCCCCCAAGCCTCACTCAGAATGCACCCGAGGCCTTGCCAGTGCCCACGGAGCCCCACGCGGTGTCGCCCTCGTCCGCTCCCCCTAGAGCTGGTCTCCCGGCCCAGGGCCCTTGTCCGTGCTCCAGCCGCACGGGCTATCGGGGGCCATCGGGGGCCATATGGCTCGATCCCTCTCCCACTGCGGTCTCTACTCACAGGCTACCTTCTCAGCAAAGCCCTCCCCGAACCCCTGCTCTAAGTCTCTGCCCTTTAGGACGCTCCCCGCCCCTCCTCCCTCCTGGCAGTGACCCCCGTCACATGTACCGGACATTGGACATATTTATTTGGTCCATTGTCTGCTTCTCTTGGCAGAATGTTGGCCTCCCGAGGCCAGGGGTTTTTGTCACTTTAATACCGAGAACGGTGCTGGCACTTAGAAGGTGCTCAGTGAATTGTCACCAAGAAAACAAGAAGAGCTCACACCCACTGAGGGCCAGCATGGGTCTGCTGCTGCTCTCAGTGACGTGCGTGCGTTATTTTATGATGACCCCATTTTACAAACAAGGAAATTGAGGCAGAAAGGATTAAATATCTAGCCCAAAGCCACACAGCCTGTGAGTGGCAGACACAGTATCTTTGAGCCCAGGAGTTCTCTAAGTTTCTACATCCTCTTCTAAATCATGGGGGATCCAAGAAAGCTTTTGTTTATGTAGGCTGTGCCTATGTATATTTTCTGTATCAGAAATGAAAACTAAGAAAATTTTAAAATATTAATTCGCTGACTCATTTAAAAGAACAATAATAAATCTGTTACCAGTTGGCATAACATATTTTTACCAAAAATAACTTTTTGAAACTAAAATTACAAGAAGGCAGAAATTGCTTTACATGTCTGCGTATCTCCCTAATGTCTGACCCTCATACCTGCTTCTGCGTGCATTCCGTACCCTGTGTTATTGGGTTGATATATGAGGGGAAAAAAATCAGATGTAGCACAGGTATGTAGCTGGGAAAGAAAGAATACTTTAATAGCCTTTTTCTGTAATCGGGGATATTCTCCTTTGATACTATGCTAAAACTTGTTAAGTGATATTTTCCAAAAGGTTAGTTATGTGTGAAGCATGGAACCGTTATCAGCGAACTTTTCTTATTTTGTTACTTTCAAACCCATTGGTTGGTCTTGGACTTGAATGCATCACCTTGTAACATGGAGCATTGTTGACTTGGGAAATATCGATTCCTTGTGTTATGTAGATCTTCCGGGTGTTGGCACGTTTTGTTTCACAGTAAGAAAAATGGAATTCATTAGCATCGCCACTGATCTCATCAAAGTCTGTAATTATTGAGAAGCTGTCAAGCTCAAGGAGGCATTATACATACAAGCTTTTAAAATTCTCATTTTACTTGACGTTTGCAATTTTATCCTTGGTGACTATCAGTCGTTTTCCTTAAAGGAGCACATTCATTTTGTTCATCTTGGAAAAATATCTGCCAAACATGCATGTGTGAGAAACCACGGTCTGTCTGTCAGTCATTCCGTCAAGTTCACGTGGTGGTCCACGAACACCAGCGCTAGTTCCACGTGCAGCTGCGACACCAAACCATCGCACGAGCGCTTTCCCTCGAGACAGCCAAGGCACCACAGCTAGTGTGAGCATCTCGTTTGTCACACGCAATCCTGAAAAAGTGGATTTTCGAGGGCAGCCATATCATCAAGTTAATAATTTTTCTGTTTTCATCAAAAGCATTGTTAAGGGCAACTGGCGTGTTTTGTTCTGTTATGCACCGCGAGTCTGTGTCGGTGAAGGAGTGCACAATGGCTGCACGTGGAGTCTGGCGTCACCGTCTTGAATCACGCTAAGCTGCCAGCTGTGTCACCTGCCGTGACTCTTGTGCCATCGGTGACAATGCCAACTCAGTGCGGAAGGCAAACGACATGTGGGTCATGTCATAGAAATAATTTTGACCCTGTGGAACCCCAAAAGGGCCATGGGGATCCCTCTACTTTGAGTACCATGATTTGAAGAGATGCCCATGTTAAAGTTTAAGCCTTATGGGTCATTGTCTTGCCTGCTGTGACGGCCATCGTGCCCGATGATGTTCTTCATCATACAATTGAATACGAAGCTTGGAAGTTGAAAGCCAGGAGCTATATTTCTTCCTCCAGGTCCAGCAGATTTGTCATGAAAGGCAGGGATATTCCCCAGTATTCGTGCAAATTGTAAAAATAAATGCTCCAGCCCCAGCACCTACACCACTGAAATGATTGAACCTGATTCAGTTAAGAGCTGAGCTATTCTTAGTTCCTCTGCCACCCACATCTCATTCCTGCCTCTAAAAACATATTATGCTGCTGATCTGTACCCTAACAGCAAATCGTTATCTTGGAAGTAAACTGTAGCAGGTGGAATGCCTAGAACTTTTTTCCTGGCAGTTAGTTACCTAATTTTACTTGCCAAGAAAGTCAATATTGGGCAGCCTACTCCCAAATTACCTTCACAGACGCCCTCATGTTATTCAAAGAGAAAGAACAATGAGACGAGACATTCACAGGTCACAAACAGCACGAGGCAGCCCACAGCCGTCAGTAAGAACCAGACTGACGACTGGCATCATGGAGGTGGGCCTTCCGTGTCCCCCAAGCATCTTGAAACCAAAATCATTTTTCATACCAATTATAACCTGCAAGAGTGACATTATCTAATATTATTTCATGTCTCAAAGGACATTCTTTTAATTATAACAAACATCAATATAATCCCTGATGGACATTCTCCTGGAAAGTTGCTATGTGCTGCAGACAGAACCCTTGAGAAGCCCTGGACCCCCAGGGCAGTGGGCAGTATTCACAGACTCTGACCCCAAACGGCGTTGCCTCTAAATTGCTGCCCTGTACTTTGAGCTCTTCTGCTTCGTTTCAAGGCTACTAATTTGGGTCTCGATAGCTGCCACCCTCCAAATCATAGATGGAATTTTTAAACTTAAAGATCGCTTTTTGTTGAGAGAAAGTTATTTTTTTTAATTCTGCAATTGAACTTGATTGTCGTTGCTGTTGTTTTAAGTTTTCCTCTGTGTCTTCTAGTAGTCTCATCTCACGAGGAGCCACTTTTTCTGGGTTTCTGGTTCTTCCTTCACTCTTGGGCTGTTGTGTCCCCAATTTGCGGGCTACAGTCATTCTTCGGCTCTGGGACCAGTTCCAAAAGGCGGCAACGTCCCCCCTGGCGGGATGCTCGGCAGGCTCCGGCTCTCAGAGCGGGTGTGGTCCAGTCATCCGAGGGAAGCCGGGAGACCTCAGAGCCCCTCCTTCCCCGCGGCCTCCAGGCCTAGGGTAGACTGCTCCGCAGGGCTGTGGACCAGGGGGTGCAGGCCATCGTCTCCCCTCCCCTGTACGTGTTCCCAGGATCAGTCACTCACGCAGGCTGTGCCCACCGAGCCCGGGGGGCGCCAAGGAGCAGCTATGCTGCAGGAGCAGTGGGACCTCACCAGGGTCCTCCCCGACCCGCCCTCAGAGGGAACGAAGTTTTATCTCCTGACCTGCAGGGCTGGCCCTGGCCACTCCCACAGGCCCAGTGGCTGTCCCTCTCAGAAGCAGCCCGGGCTTGCACTGGAGTCGGGGTGGGGGAGAGTGTGGGAGGCAGCGAGATCCACCCCCCGCCTCCCTGTTACTTCTGGTTTGGCATAGGAAGGGGCACGAACGCTCCCTCGAGGGCGTGCACAGCCATCCATATTCATGAGCTGTCGGCCCAAATTCTGTCTCTGCGAGAATAAATATGAAGCCATTTTTCAGAATGCATTTTTTTCCCTGTCTTAGTTATAAGGTTAAAAATGGCCATTAAGTGATTAGTGTGGCTGAAGACATGGAGCAACGTTCATTTGAAAGTCAAGTTCTTTTTAATATGTGCAATCCATTTTATTATAAAATCTTTACAGCTAGTTTTGCCTTTTCTCTGAATTTTCCTGGTGTGGTATACCGGATCAAAAGGGTACACAGGAGCAAAATGTCTACATTTTATGCAGAGGCTACGTGACCGAATCCCAAGATCCATTAATGGAAAAATATGCATACCTCTTGCGCCCTATTATGAAAATGTGCCTTATCTTACCTGATTAAACTGTCAGCTCTTATTAAAATGGATCCGTGTAGCCGAAGAAACTCAAGCTGGGTGGAATGTGCAGAGAAGTGTAGATAAATTGTTACCTCAGTAAAATCTGTGTCTTATCAGGACTCCAGCCTTTCCGACCCTTA
This sequence comes from Eidolon dupreanum, assembly GCA_028627145.1. Classification (NCBI taxonomy): domain Eukaryota; kingdom Metazoa; phylum Chordata; class Mammalia; order Chiroptera; family Pteropodidae; genus Eidolon; species Eidolon dupreanum. The sequence continues at coordinate 1,881,440 of CM053506.1, forward strand.
GGATACTGAGTGATGCGGTAAAAAACCAATTGTCTCACTCTGTGGCTTCTGAAGGAAAAAAAGAGCTTTGCCAGTAGTCTGGGGGAAGAGGGTGATGACACATCCGCGTTTGCATTTCTGCGTTTTGTCTATTATCGTCCCCGTCTGCAAGAGCAGAGATGAGGTTCTTTCTCCCTGAAGACTGAAGACTTTTTGCTCAAGCGATATTTTATCTGTTTAAAAAGTGCATCCATATGGGTTTGCATTGCTCCCCATTCAACTAAAGATTAAGTCTGAGAAGGGAAATGAAGGGTGAAGACAGCCAAGCCATCGGGGCAAACGTGGATAAATTACCTGAGACTTACTAACTTTTTTAGTTTGTGAAGATGTGGCAGGGACGAGGCTGCTCTGGTGGCGACAGGGCCGTGTGTCTCCCCTGTGGCTTAGTGATATTTAAGTATCGAGGAACATCAGGCGGAAGGTCAGGGCCAGGCTGCCGCTGGGGACACCGAGAGGCCAGATGGCTTCCCGCTGGCCCCGGGAGGCGTCCTGTCAGGTGGGGGAAAGCGAACATGAGCGTCCCTCCTTCTCAAGCTTTCCCAACCACGTTTCCCCCCAGCCTTTTCCTCGGCCGCCCTTGCTGGACGTGTGTCGTCCCCGAGGACTCCGGGGTGGGCAGCCGTGAGGCGGTCTCGGCGTCAGGCCCCCTCGCCCTTCCCCCACCTCCTCTGCTTCGGGTGGCCCAGCAGGAGCTCCCCCCGCAAAGCCAAACATTTGTGTGGACTCAGCCCCGCTCCTGTGGCCCCTCGACCCCGGGAAGCAGCGTGACAGCCCTTTCCTAGACAAAAGGCAGATAGGGGTCATCTGGGGGTAACGGCCTCTATGCGTGTTAACGCACCTGACCTTCTCACTCACCTGGGAGGCAGGTGCAGCTATTCACCCCCTTTTACAGATGAGGAAACTGAGGCATGAGGATTCGCCCCTTCTGTCTGTGCAGGCTGGAACGCCCCTCTGATTTCTCCAAGTGACTCATGCAAAACACCGCCCCCTGCCTGGCAACCCGCCTCTTCTAGCCTCTCTCTCTCCCCGCCTCCCCTCCCCACACTTTGTCCCTTCACGGGTGCTGCATCATCCGTGTACCAATTGTGTGTTATTCTGGATTTTGGAAACTGCCCATTTGGAATGTGTTTCAACAACGGGGCAAGTAGATATTGCCATAGTCCACCAAATCCAAGATCCATCAATTATAAGTCACCATTATATTAGATGCCGCTAAGAAAAACTAAGAAAGAATCCCCCACACCTGCCAATTAAGCTACAACACACCATCCCTTGCGAGATACATCCTGACTTCAGCGAGGTCAAATGGCTCCCAGCAGCAGGGCAAACTGTCTGGCAAAGCAAGCGCCAAGCACAGGCATCGACGTGGGCTGGGACCCAGCTTGAAAGCGGTGACAAGTATGGCTCCCACCCACGCATGGCTGTGTGCTCGTGGGCCCAGCCGTGACCCCGAGGGGCCGTGCGGGAGCAGGGGGTCTGCGGCCGGACCACCCTAGGCGAGATCCTGTCAAGCCCCTCCACAGCGGGGTCACCGGCTGGGGACCTCTCATCCGCGCTTTGCTCACCCACGTGGCCTGAGATGAGATATTCCGGGGACAGCACAGGAGAGCGTAGCAACTACTCACTAAATATTAGCTTCCGTCACTGCTGTCATTACGCTCATGCTCACAGCTGTGTGTCCACCCAGGACGCCGAGGGCTTCAGGGAAGGACTGACGAGCAGTGCGTCCAGCACCCTCACGCGGCTCAGCGCCCAGCAGCTGGTGACTCATGCCACCACGCACACGCTGCCCAGAGCAGTGATTCACCCGGCGTGCTCCTCCTGCGGTGCGAGCAGCCCTGGGGGGCGTTTTTCCTGGAGCTCGGCGGGTGGGCCAGGCGCACGGGGACACAGCTGCTCTGAGCTCGGGGGAGGCTGGCTGCGAGCAGGCCGTGGGCGCCGTGACACGGAAACGGCTGTGTGATTAGCCCTGCTTTTTCCTGAAGCGAGGTCCTTGCTCCGTGTTGATTCATCTTACAGGGTAGAGTCCAGCGTGTCGCAGGCGAGAGGGAGTGAGTTCGGTGGTTTCCTGCTTCCTGATGGCCCGAGGGTGAGCCCGGGGCGGGCCACGCTCCCTGGGTGGCGAGGCGTGTGAGCCCCGCCCCTCCCCCCGTGCCCTTCTGCCCACCCCCATCCGTCCTTGTCCCCAAGCCTTGGCACCATCGAATGTCTTGTGGTTCCTTGGGAGGCTGGCTTGCCGCTTATTCTGGGTCTCAAAAGAATGGGTATGTGTGCGGTGGGAGCCTTTGCCTGGAACTTTATCCATCTTCTGAATTCTAGGTTATAACTAGAAAAGCATCTTAATCTAGTAAATTTTAAAAAGTAGTCGTTTAAATCAGATGAGATAATTGGTGCATAAAAACACAAAAATGGTAAGAAACTAGAAAACCAGTCGAGGTCAGGCATCATATCTGATGCTTTGAGGAGAAAAATGAAGATAAAGAAAACACAGCCCCTGTCTTCAGTGTCCCTTCATTAAAATAGTGCATTTAAACAGACGTGCAGAGGCATGCGCACGCGTGTGCACGCACACACACGCACACACACACGCACGTGTGCGTCTTTTAGTACGTAGCTGGGCCTGCAGCACATCGGTAAGTTTTCTGGTTTGAGCAGAAGGGAAGATCTAGTGTCCTTTTGTCGGTGTGAAGTTCAGGACATTCCCGAGACGGGGTGTCCCGAGCTGGGGCGGGGGGCATTCTGAGCCAGGGCTCGCCGCGGGCCTGTGCCTCCCCGCGCGTGCGCTGCTTTGGCTGCCGTGAGCCTCTCTCTGCATCCGTCTCGCTCCTGAGCCTGAGCGTCTCCTCCCTGCTCTCGGCTCCAAGGCTCCCTGGGGCCACCGAGATAACCCGATTGCCCTGGAGATTTTCCATGGCGTTTTCCAGGGGAAGCCCAGACCCGCAGGGCTCAGAGCCCTGCCCTCAGCATGCCAGCTCCGGTGAGCTGGGCACCGCTGCTCTCCTTGGCCCTAGGAAAGTCACCCACCTGCACCCCGCCCCCTGCCCTCCCCCGCCTTGCAAGCCCGGCTCCCATTCACTGAGCCCTCTCTGTGCTTTAATGCAAATAATTTGACCACAGTGGCCAATAAGAAAATTCTTGGGGGAAATGATAGATACTTACATCTTAGAACTTAAAAATTTTCTTACTGATTGAATGGGAAAGTGAACGGTATTCTCTTCCTCCTGTGTTTTACATCTATCACAGAGCTTTGTTCTGAGAATAAAGTAAACACGTAACGCTTTCCTCAGTGGAAAAACGAAGACAAACGTTACCTATCAAACCGCGTTCTCTATTTCCTCCTTTTAAAGAAGTAGTTAGTGTTGGCTGCAGAATGAAAGGAAAATGCACTTTAATTAATATTAACAATTTGAAGGGATTAGTACCCAAATCCTCTATGACCAGTTTTTCTAATCCACCTCTAATTGTGCACACAGCTATCAGCAAAGCACTTAAAACCCTACAAAGCAGACAGGGCGACCAGAGGGGGGTGGTTCACCCCAGGGTCTCAGAGGGGTGCACGTGGGCCCCGCTCAGCCTCCAACTCCTGATCTCTCCCAGCGGGCTGCCCATCCATCTGCTGACAGCCTTGCCTTTCCAAGGGTGACACTCCAGCCAGGGCCAGCGTCCTTAGCTCCGCGGTGCACCAGAAACGGCCGCTGAGCTTGGGGGATGCGAAACAGGCTTAAATTGAGGCTCACTGGCCCCGCCCGAAACTTCTCCAAGTTTCTAAGTTCTCGTCAACAGAATAGCGACTATAAGTTTACCAGCACGTCCGTGTGAGGTTCATTTAGAAGACAGAACGATGATTAATTATAAATGATCACGGCCAGCACATTCTTCATCACTTAATTAAAAGAAAGAAAGTGGAAGGAAGGAAGGAAGGAAGGAAGGAAGGAAGGAAGGAAGGAAGGAAGGAAGGAAGGAAAGAAGGAAAGGAAGGAAGGAAGGAAGGAAGGAAGGAAGGAAGGAAGGAAGGAAGGAAGGAAGGAAAGGAAGGA
>CM053506.1:1886015-1905840 GCA_028627145.1 Eidolon dupreanum
GGGTAGTAGACTGGCCTTGGCAAACCCGCCCCGAACCCGCCCGCGGCTGCTGTCAGTGACCAGCCCTCGTCCTGACGTTGTCCAAGGCTTCAGGGAGGACTAAATGCTCCTCCCACCACCCTGGGTGGCCGCTCTGCGAGCCAGGCCCCCGGCTCTCAGCACCCAGACCGTCCACCACACACCAGCACTGAGGCCACACCTGTGCTCTGACAGAAAAAATTGCCTTTGAATTCTTTCATGGCCCTGCCTGAGTCAGATAAAAATGTCTGCCTTTCAAAGGCAGCCCTGCAACCCCCCGGGCCAGGTGACCAGGCTTGGGCTCCTTGATGCCACAGCCTCTGTGTTTCCCCTCAAACTCGAAGCTCCCACAGCTGGATGTGGCAAGCCAACCATCACCTCGCCAGGTCCTCAGAGGCTGGAAGAAGGACGCCCAAGATTATACAAACACAGGAAAGTAGAAATAAAGAGGAAAGTAAGTGGGTTTGGTGCTTTTCTGACAAAAGATAACAGGTAATTGCTTTTTTATCACTGGCACTTGAAATGTGAAAGTAAAGGAGCAAGGCTGGATGTCATACCTTGACTTTACAGCCCAGAGATCCTTAACTTCCGCTTCTGCTGCTGAGGACTGAGCCACCCCACGCTGAGTAAGAAAAACAGCCAAGAAACAGCACAGGTCATGACACCCACGTCATCGCCAACAGGAGAATCATGTTTAAATTTTGTTGACCGATTACATATATACATCCCCCTACTCCCCTTCCCCCAAAAAAGAGTTCTAAATCATCATCAATTCTCTAAATGTAGATTTTACTCAAGAAGAGACATTCGGATAAGGGGTATGAGATGGTTCATGGCTTTCCCAGGAAATAAGAAAGCTGTTGCCTAGCAACCCAGCCCCCCAAAACTCCTGCCCGCCACCTGGCTCCTGTGAAACTGAGCATTTATAATAGACATAGTTACAGCCTGCAGCTGCCAAGGCAAAGTGCTTCCCAAGGAGCACCCTCTTTCTTCCCTGGGTGGGTTCCCAAATATATATGAGCACAAAAGCTCCCTGCCTGAGCTCCTTAAGTTGTTTTCCTCTCGGATTAAGACCCTTGGAGTCCTGGCCACTTTTCAAGTTCCCCTGCAATGCTGCTCAACAGAAATGTCCTCTTTTGTCTCTAAAGAGTTCTCTGGATGCTCGAGAAATTCCACGGTCCAGCAGAGAAATTGCTGTCTCTTTTATCTGGAGGTAATCCTCCAGGTTTTGCTCTAGGACTGAAAATGTGGACACGGATAACATTTACTGAATATCGTCATGGGTTGACCGGGGTGTCTCTATCCTTAAAAAAATTCGTATATTGAAGTCCTTACCCCGGTACCTTAAAATGCAACTTTATTTGGAGAGGGGGCCTTTACAGAGGTGATCGAGTTAAAAGGAGGTCACTGGGGTGGAATATCTTTATAAAAAGGAAAATGTGGATAGACGCCTACACAGGAAGAATGCCGTGTGGAATGAAGGCAGAGGTGTGATGATGTTTTTACAAGCCAAGGGACGCCGGAGGTGGCCAGCACACCCCCAGAAGCCAGGGGGAGGTGTGGAAGATTCTCTGTCACAGCCTCAGTGGGCACCAACCCTGCCGACACCTCAATCCAGGGCTCCTGGCCAACAGAGAGAGGACACACTCGTTGTTGAAACCTCCCAGTTCGCGATGGGAGGCACAGCGCCAGCTGAGGGAAGTGGGGAACTGGTCTTTGGCTGATGGGCAAGAGATGTCTGCTGCAGGAAGCTGAGCCTGGAGTGAAATCAGCTTTGAAGTTTAATAAAGCTCGGATGTCTAGGACCCCGAGGAGAAAGAGCCCTGGAGCTCAGCAAGGCAGTGTGGAGGGACCTTTCCATCTGGCGGGGGTGGGGGGGGACAAGGGTCAAAGGTCAAGGGTCGTAGGGAGACTCTGAGTTGCGGAGGTATTTTCCACACTGGAATACTCCTCTGTTGTAAGTTGCATTAGTGCTTTTAGCAGGCAAAGCAAAATAGCTGTGAAGAGAGTCAAAAATCCGCTCTGGGGTTCTGTTCCACAGCGGATGCAAGAATTATCATGGGCAGGTGAAGGTGAATTCATACCACGGACCAGCTCGCCCTGGTTAGGAAGTGGAATGCCCGGTGGGGGGAGGGTGTAGGAAGAGTCTTTATCGTGTGTGAATCGAGTGGCAGGAGCTTTTTATGACCAGCGAGGGCTTCACGTCAAGGAAGCCGCCTCTATGAACTACGCCAAGAAAAGGTGAGATCAAACAAATAAATGCATTCCAGTGATTTTTCTAGTCACAGAGACCTTCAGCCAAACTGCTGCGGAAATAAATTCATTCCATAAATACACTGTGAATGAAATCATCAAATATTAAAATCTGATTAAAACTTTTTAATAAAGCAAAAGGAATATAATGCTTACTTTGTGATTTTTATAAAATGGGCAAAATTTCTAAGCGATATATTTGGAAAAGCTTATAAATTAAATTTTTCCAGTGTGTTGTTATTAAACGTGTGGCATGACTTCTGGATTTTTTTTCTGGAAATTTCATAGAAATATAATGAGACTCCTTGTGACAAAACATGAAATGTCAAATAATGACACTTTCAAAGCTGGGGACAAAACAAGCATTCCCAACATCACGGGGGAGCTGACAACATAGGAAAATGGAGAAGAGAGAGGACATTGAAACGGAAGGGACAAAACTCTCACTGCGTCGGATGACATGGCTGTGTCTACTTGTAAACGCAAGGGCTTAAGCTGAAAACTATTAGAACTCCTTGAAATGCTGACTAATTTAACCACGATCGAAAACAACCTCCAAGAATCAACAAACTTTCACAAAGGGCAGCAATAAATGGTTAGAAAACATCAGGAGAAAAAAAGGTAATGATAGCAAGAAAATTATAATACAACCAGGAACACACAGAACATTAAATATGCTAGACTTGGGTCGAGAAAATCACAAAATTATACTGAAGTAAATACAAGAACAACTAAGTGATTGGGAGACACGACGTGTTTCTGGAGGAAAAGGTCGAAATTGCGAAGTCGATTCTGCCCAAATTAATTTCTAAATTCCACATTTAATTTAAAACTGACAGCAAACAATTAAAATGAAGAATTGACAGTCATAAATGTAGTGAAAGAATCTACCCGAGACAATTTTGATAATGAACAGTAAGAGTGGTATGTTGCCATATTACCTAATTAAAACAGCGTGGTCTTGGCAAAGGAGGAGATTGAAAGATCAATGACACAAAACAGAGTGAGATGCCCAGGCATATTTGAGGTTATGAAAGGGACTTTTCAAACAAAAGGCAGAAGAAGAGTAGACAAAACTGGTAACCCATGTGCGGATAAAATAATGTTATGGTCCACATCTAAAGCAATACACGCAACTCAACTGAATTAAAGGTATACACATAAAAATGTTATATTAAAAAATAACAGAAAACTACTGTTTATAATTTTGAACGTCTTCTCAAAGAAAAAAAAAATATCCAGAGGCCATAAAAGATTAACAACTGAACTATAAAATAATGAGTAACTTTCATATGGCAAATATTGTTACATATAAAACTAAAAGGGAAGCAACAGACTAAAAGGAAACATTAAAAGGATTAATACCCAGGCTATAAAAGTAACTCTTATGATTATGTTAGAAGAAAAGACTTTAGAAAAGTGAGTAAATGATTCGAACATGGCTTTCAAAGAAAATTAAGTGCAATGAGATAAAATACATTTAAAAGATGCTAGAGCTCTTTAGCAATTGGGAAAATGTAAACAAAAACAACAACGTTTAAATAAATTAAAACAATACCTGTACACCAAAGGATATTATTAAGAAAGTGAAAGAGAATCTTTAGAATGGGGGGAAATATTTGCATATCATATATCTGATAAGGATCTCAAATCCAGAATATATAAAGAACTCTTACAACTCAACAAAAAGATAAGCAACACAATTTAAAACTGAGAAAAGTACTTGAACAGACATTTCTCTAAAGAAGCTATACAAGTAGCCAACAAACACATGAAAAGATGCTCGACACTATCAGTCATTAAAGAAATCAAAATCAAAATCACAATGAGATAATACTCCATATCTACCAAAAATGATAATTAAATAAAAAACAAAACAAACAAAAAACAAAATAAGTGTTGGTGAGGATTTGGAGAAATGGCAGCTCTCATACATTGCTGGTGGGGATGTAAAATGATACATCTGTTATGGAAAACAGTCTGGTTGTTCTCAAAAAGTTCAACATATAATTAACATATTACCATATTGTCATATCTACTTAAAAGATTTGAAAATGGTACTCAAATCTCGTATGCAAATCTTCATATCAACACTATTCACAAAAGCCAAAATGTGGAAACAACCCAAATGCCCATCAATGAATAAATGGATGAACAAATTATTGTACATCTATATGATGGAATAATATTTAGCCGTAAAAATGACTGAAGAACTGACATCTGCTACAACAACCTCAAAAACATCATGCTAAGTAAAAGAAGCCAGACACAAGAGGTCATATATGATCCCCTTACATGAAATATCCAGAAGAGGTAAATCTACAAAGATGAAAAGCAGATTAGTGGAGGAGGGAAGAAGGAGAAGCAACTGCTTACTGGGTACAGGGTTTTATTTTGGGGGCAATGAAAATGTTTTAGAACCAAATATAGCTGGTGGTTGTACAACAGCGCGAATGTTCTAAGTGCCACTGAATCGTATACTTCGAAATGGTTAAATTTTTTGTCATGTGAATTTCACCTCGATTTAATATCAACAATTATCTTTCTCTTAGTTTGGCTTGCACGCACGTGTACACATGCACACACACACATCCTATAAAAAATTCGGAGGTAGAACTAGGGTAAGTGGGTTCTCTCCACACCATTGGCTCAACTGCAAACTGGTAAAGCGTTTTGGGGAGGGAAATTTGGCAATATCTATCAAAATTTCAAATGTGCATACCTTGTGACACATCAGTTTCACTTATAGGATTCGGTTCTACATGCGTTCCAAGATAGACATGACGTTTGGTGGTGCTTTGTTTTAAAAAATGAAACAAAATAAAAAATCACAATCTGCAGATGGGTGCTGCTGGTTTTGAGAGCCTTGAAGAAGAAACTGAAGGACCATTTGGTCCCTAATTGCCCTTGAACATCCTTTAAACCGCCCATAAATTACATACATGTGATGTGTGTAAACAATGCTATACAGCAATCAAAACGGAAAAACATATAATTCACACTATAATGTACACTATGTAGTTTCATAACGTGGTTGCAATAAAAATTCAGTCATTCAAGTGCGACACTGCTTAGACACACTCCAATGACTCTGTAAATATCCGCCCTTGTCGGCTCTGCCCGTTGACGAACGCTCGAGTGTCTCCGCACCTTGGTCCCTTCACCTGAGAAACGGGGACGCTGTACACACCCGTCTAAGAGTCACTGAGAAGACGTGATCAGTTCATTCCGATAAAGTGCCTGCACTGCGTCGGGTACATCTTAAGCGTGCGGCAACTCTAGGGTATTATCAGGCACTCGAGGGGTCAACATTCCGAAAGGGGACGCAGGTACCTCACAGACAACGCCGGATAAGCCATCGCGGTGAGCGCGCAGGTGTGAGGGCGCATGCGCAGTGGAGGAGCGCGACGCGGCGCTGCGGGCGGTGCAGAGGTCCCTTCGCATCACTTCTCGGTCCCCGTGGAAGCCGCTTAGCATCACCCAGTCCCCTGAGACTGCGCACACGCGCGCGCGTACGCGCGTACGCACGCACACACGCACACACTCAGCTCATGGCTGAGACCAGCGCTCATGTGCTGTCCCCCGGCGGCGACAGATTGCATTTCTCCATGTCTGTGCTATCTACCGTTAGCACGTATGTTTAAGAGCTCCCTGTGCTTGCTCTCTGGCAAATAAACTGTTGGAAAGAAAAATCAATTTTCATTAGCAGTGCCTTTACTTTCAAGAAAATCCTGTTTCAAAGGAAAGTGTGGGGACGCTCTGAGAGCTCACGCCGGTCTGACCTTCCCTGAAGGCCTGCGCGTGCTTCGGGGCTGTCGTCTCGCCCCGGCGGGATGCCAAGGTCACAGGACGACGTGCTGCCTGAAGCCAGCAGGCGCCACGGCAGTGGAAAGAAGGCTGCTTGGGAGTGGGGCCACCCCGGCCTGCTCCCGGGGTGGGCGCCCCTCGGTTTAGCCGGTGAAAACACAGGTCTGGTGTCGCCAGAGCTCCTTTTCAAAGAAACTCTACGCCTGTTTTTTACTTGAAATCTTCCAAAAATTTTAAATATGGTCGACTAATTCAAAGTAAACAACAAAAATGACACTCTTGGGGCCCAAACACTTCTGTCAGATCGTAACTTCCGTGACACACACTCACCTGCCCTTGGAGTTTTCAAACTGCGCATCCGAAGATGCTCACGAACCACGGCTGTGAATGTCATAGGAAAACAGGTCTCTCAAGCCCACTGCGCATAAGTGGTTGCCCATCCCCAGCCTATCAGCCAGCTGCCTCCAGGCTTGTCCCCGCCCCCTCTCCACGCCACGCCCCCTGCTGGGAGGGGTCTTTCTTTGAAATCACACCTGAAACTCTGTACAGCGCTTCACAGAAGACTCATTTGACAAAAATAAGTCACGAGACGTGTTCCTCGCAGAGAAGCATATGTGAGAGTTCTGTTTCCTCTCCACATAAAGAGTCAACAAAATTGGTGACATTTGGCATCTCCCCTCTGTCAGTGGATCTTTTATATAAAGATTATCTTAAATACATACAAAGGAGAATGATGGACAGGGAGGGGGGGCGGGGGAACCATCTGGACACCAGGCAACGCTAAGGCAGGATGGATTTTTCTTAAGCGCGCTGAGTGAATGATCGCTTGGTGCACGGCCTGGGGGAGTCCCTCTGACACCCGTCTTTTCCCAGATGGTGTGACATGCCCCTGCCTTGTCCTGTCAATCACTGCGTACACCGCCACAGGGTGGAGGGCCTCGGATGACCCGCTGATTTTTAGCACTTTGCTCTCCTTGATCAGCATTGGCATGTTGGAGCCAATTTCTAGGCTAGATTTTCCCATCACTGATGTGGGCGAAATTATTTTTAACCACCACAGTCATTTTTAGAAGAGATAAATGCTGACCTATGATTTAAAAGTTGTGATACATGTTATCCTGACATGAAAGCGACTTAGAGCCCAGCTGAAGTCAGGCGTAAGGCATGTCCCCAGAGCCACCTCCACAAGAGTCTGACGGCACTGCTAACACCCTCCCTCATCTCTGCGGACCTGCTCACACCCAGCCTTCCAATACCTTAACCCCTCTGGGTCAAGGTGTCGCTGGGACCTCAGTTAATTTCCTTGTCCCTCTCTATTATCATGCTAAGGAAGGGAGCATGACCTGCAAGCCTAGCCAAGGGAAGGACACAAATGCTTCACTTTTTCTGATGACTAATAAAGAAACCTTTTAAATGATTCACTTATTCTTACCAATATGCTACGGCTGTTTCAGGCTTAGCTCTATCCACTGCCTGTGGCCCCAAGATGGCTAAGGAACCAGCAGGCAGAAGTTTCTTATAATGTTTAAAAAGAGCTCTCTCCTTTTCTCTCTTTGGAAAATCCATTTACTGAAATTTCTTAAACCACAATATTTTTCAAACGGTAAAAGGAAAGAACTTTCAATGAAGAATCCTCTATCTAGTGAAAATAAATTCAGAAATGAAGGGGAAATCAAGACATTCTCAGATGAAAAACAAACAAAAATACCCCCCAAAAACTAAGAAATTGTGGCCAGTAGTCTTATCCCAAGAGAATGGCTAAAGGTAGTTCTCTAAACTAAAAAGAAAAAACCTTGGAATGTCATGAAGAAAGAAACAATACAGTGAGCAAAAGTACAGGCTAATATAAAAGGTTTTCTCCTCTTGAGTTCTGTAAATTATGTTTGATGGTTGAAGTAAAAATATAACAGTCTAATGTGGTTCTAAATTATGTAGTGGAAGTATTTAAAACAATTATATTATAAATGGAGGAGGGTAAAAGTATATAAAGGGAGGTAAAGTTTTTATACTTGAACTATCAAAATAATGATATATGTGTACATCTCTCCCTCTCCCTCTCCCTCTCCCTCTCTCTCTCTATATAAAACATATCTAGAATAACCACTAAAAGAGCTTTACTTTTTAAAAGTATAAGAATAATACAAAAGACTTAAGTCATAATGAAATTCCAATTATTCATATGACCCATAGGAAGGCATGAAAACAGAAATAAAAAACAGAGAACAAGCAAAAAATAATAAATAAAATGGTTGACTTAAGCACTAACATATCTATAATTACATTAAATGCAAATGGTCTAACTACACAAATTGAAAGAGAGAAGTTCATAGTAGATGAGAAAACATGGCCCAACCATTTGTTATCTACAAGAAGTTCACTTCGAATACAGCAATATAGGCAGGTTGAAAGTAAAATGATGGAAGCAGATATATCATGCAAACATTAACCAAAGTAAAGCAAAACTAGCTATACAATATCAGATAAAGGAGACTTCAGAGCAAAGAAAATTACCAGAGTAAGAGAGTGACATTATGTAATGATAAAAGACTCAATCTGCCAAGATGACATAAAAATCAAAAACGAGTATGTTCCAAAAAACAAGGCTGAAAAATGTGTGAAGCAAAAGCTGATAGAACTGGAAGGATTAATAGACAAATCTGATATTATATCTGGAGATTTTAACATCCTTCTTTCAACTGTTGATAGAACAGCTGGGTAGAATATCAGCAAGAATACAGAAGAACCCAACAACACCAAAACTAACAAAATCTAATTGACATTTAGAGAACACTCTACTCAGCAACAGTAGAACGCACATTATTTCCAAGTGCCCATGGAACATATACCAGAATATGCCATATCTTGAGCTGTAAAACAAACATTAACAAATTTAAAAGAACTAAAATCCTATTGAGTGTGTTTTTTGACTACAATGGAATCAAACTAGAAATTGATAACAGAAAAAAATAACAGGAAAATCTCTAAACACTTGGAAACTAAGCAACACACTTCTAAATAATCAGTGAGTCAAAGAGGACGTCTCAAAGGAAATAAAAAATAAAGTGAACTGAATGAAAATGGAACTACAACATATCAAAATTTGTGGGGCAAAGCCGCAGCAGCGCTGAGGGGAAAATGTATAGCACTAAGTGTATACAACAGAAAAAAGAAAAAGTTTCAGATCAATAGTCTAAGCTCCTCCCTTGGGAAACTAGAAAAAGAAGAATGAACTAATCCCAAAGCAGTAGAAAGAAGGGAATAATAAAGGTAGGGCAGAAATCGATGAAATCCAAAAGAGAAAAACAATTAGAGAAAAATCAGTGAAACAAAGAGCTGGTGTTTTGTAAAGACCAATGAAGCTGTCAAACTTCTAACAAGAAAAAAAAAAAAAGAAATTAGATTATCAACATCAGGAATGAAATGAGGCATCACTACAGATCTGGCAGACATCGAAAGGACAATAAGGGAATACTATGCACAACTCTATACACGTAAATTTGACAACTGAGATTCCTTGAAAGCACAAACTACCACAACTCTCCCAATAAGAAATACGTAATTTGGCTAGCCCTGTAGCTATCAAAGAAATTGAATTAAAACCTCTCCTCCCAAATCTCTAAGCCTAGGTGGTTTCACTTGAGAGGTCTACCAAACATTTAAAGAAGTATTAACATCAATTTTACATAATTCCTTTCAGAAAACAAAAAAACATTTCTGAGTTTATTTTGTGAAGCCACAAACCAATATCCCACATGAATATGGATACTAAGTTCCTGAACGAATATTAGTAAATAGAATTCTGCAATATGCAAACAGAATTATACATTATGACCAAGTAGAGTTTATTCCAGAAATAAAAGGCTAGTTCAATATTCAAAACTCAAATGTAACCCACCATATTAACAGGCTAAAACTACATGATCATATCAATGAAGAAAAAGTATTTGAAAAAATTCAGTCCCGATTCATGATAAAAAAAAACTCTCAAAAAAAACCTACAAAATCTACAAAAAGCGTAAAACTAGCATTATGCTTAATGACGAAAGACTGAATGTTTTCCTCTAAGATCAGTTAACAAGGCAAGTATGCCTGCTTTTACCATTCTTATAACTCTGGAATTTCTAGCTAGTGCAATAAAGCAAGTAAAGGAATGAAAGCCATACATACTGGAAAAAATGAGATAAAACGGCCTATTTGCAGATAACGTGATTGCCCACATAGAATATCCCAAGAAATCTACAAAAAAGTTTCTAGAACTAAGGTTGCATGATACAACATAAACATACAAAATCAATTGTGTTTCTATATACTAACCATGAAAGCATAGCTATCAAAAGCCCTATAACTATGTTTGAGTGCCAAAAAAAAAAAAAAAAAAGGAAAAAATGAAATTCTTAGGTTTGAATCTGAAAAACACATATAGGACTTTTATGCTAAAAATGGCACAAGAGTAATGAAAAAAAGTAAAAGAAAATATAAATAAGTGGAGAGACATTCCATGTTCATGGATTGAAAGTTTCAACAGAGAAGATATCAGTTCTCGACAGCCCACTAACTAGTCACGTAACCCAGATTGTGTGGTACTGGTGGACAGAGACACATACACCAATGCAACCAAATGAAAAGCCGAGAAATGGACCCACACAGGTACGTCCAGCTGATCTTGACAAAAGTCCAGAAGCAATTCAGTGGGGAAAAGAGAATTTTTCAACAAGTGGCGCTGAAATAATTCAATGTTCATAGACCAAAAAGCTATCCTTGATCTAAATATCACCTCTGGTATTAAAATTAACTCGGAGTTACGAACCTACATGTGGAATGTAAAATGACAGATAATTTAGGGGAAAAAGGAATAAATCTTTAAGTTGTAGGGCCAGGCAGAGTTCTGGATACCAAAATGATCCAGAAAAGGAAAAATTGATATACTATCACAATAAAAATATTTTGCCGTCAATATCTTGTTCAGAGGATGAAAAGACAAGCTATGGAATGTGAGAAAATATTTGTAAACCACATTTCCAACAAAGGACTCATATTTAAAATATAAAAATTTCAAAACCCAATAGTAAGAGAAATAAACAATTCCGTTAAAAAATAGACAAAAGACAAAGATATGTTTCACCAAAGAACATAAATAGATGGCAAATAAGCACAGGAAAAGGTATTTAAAATCATTCTCCATAAAGAAAATGCAAATTAAAACCACATGAGATATCACTATGTATCTATCAGAATGGCTTAAAAAAAACAAAAAACAAAAAAAAACACCAGTGACAACGCCAAATGTTGGCAAGAAAGCATAAAAACTGGGTCACTCATACACTGCTGGTGAGACTATGAAATGGCACAGCCACTCTGCAAAAAAGTTTGGCAGTTTCCTGAAAATCTACACACGCAGCTTCCCTACGACCCGCCAACTGTGCTCCTACGCGTTTCTCCCAGAGAAATGAAATGTCGTATGTTCACACGAAAACCCGCACACGAGTGTTTACAGCAGCTTTATTCAGAATCGCCCCGAACTGGAAACAACCCAGATGTCCTTCAATGGATCAACGGTTAAACAAATTGTGACAAACGTCCAGGTGTGTGACAGATGAGCCTGAGGGACGTAGTATACGGCAGGATGACCAGCTGCCACCACTGAGACACAGAAAAGTTGCTAAGAGTAAATCCTAGCCAACCTCATCATGAGGAGCATTTTCTTCCCTCTCGTTGTACCCATATGAGATGATGGATGTTAACCAAACCACTGTGGTAATCACGTCACAACAGATGTAGATCAAACCACTGTGCTTTATGCCTTAAACTTACACAGTCATATATGTCAATTATTTCTCAATAAATAGGGAAAAAAACAAATTGTGGGATATCCATCTCATGGAATACTATTCAGCGACAACAAAAAATGAACTGTTTGTACATGCAACAAATTGAATGAGTCTAAAGAATTATGCTGAGAGCAAGGCCAAGCGCAAGGCTACGTGGTGTGTGATTCCATTTGTATAACATTCTCAACAAGATGACAGAAATGGAGAACAGATAAGGGGCTGTCGGAGGAGGGGTGGGGGCAAGAGGGTCTAAAAGGTCAACAGAGTGGTCCATGTGGTGATGGAAACATTCTATGTCTTGACTGTATCAAAGTCAATATACCAGTTGTGACATTGTGGTTTTGTAAGATGTTACTATGAGGGGAAAATAAGGCAAAGGGTACATGGAATATCTGTCTTATTTCTTAAAGCTACACGTCAGCCTACAATTATTTCAAAACATTTTTAAAAGTCTAAGAAACATCCCGAGGCAGCTTTTCCCCAAACCGGAATTCAGCTGGCCCTCCTCTGAGTGGGAAGGAAGAGGCTGAGGAAGCCTTGGAGCCAGGCGGTCCAGGGTTTAAGTCTTTGCTGGTTACATGGCAGCTGCAAAACCTTGACTAAGCCACCCATCCTCTCTAGGCCCCAATTCTGTGAAAGAGGGATCATGAAATCCTTTTTTGAAGGGTCACCCTGAGATTAGAGAGAACATTTACCAAATGCACCTCCGGTGCCCAGCATGTAATAAATGCTTAATAACTAAGTAACCGTTTCTATGGCCACGGCCAGCTCTGCGGGGGGTTCAGCCCCCTTTGCCGGGTGCAGTGGGTGACGGCATGCAGGTCCCTCTCTCAGTAGGTCGGAAACTTCTTGCACAAAGTGCTGGGTTCCGTTCACGCCTTTCTCCCCCAGCGTGATCCAGTCTTTCACATGGCAAACACCTCGAAAATGCTGGAGCGAATTCCTAGAATAAAGTATTATATAGGGGGTGCCTAGGCCCCCCCCCCCCAGAAAAAACAACCCTGAGGCAAATTGAAATTGAAATTAGAAACTGAAGGCCAAAACTGAGAACGAAGACACCTACGTTGAAGGCAGCCTGCCGTAGGTCAGCACATCCAAGGAGCACAAGATTCCTTCACCAGGCAGAGCTTCCTCAAATGCACGTCTTGGGCCATAGGCTCCATTAGAGATCGTTTTACATAGTGTCTCCAAGAAAAAGGCCCAGAAGAGAAGTCAGTGGTTTGCAGGATTTAGTTGAAAACTGGCTTCCTTGTTGATAAAGAGAACATTACGCTCTTGCTAAAGGCCATCTTAAAAATATTGCATGCTTCTGAGTTCTTGCAGAATAACGAGAGGACAGCTATGTGTCAGTCTGTTGGCGGTGTAACTGCAAACAGTCATGCCTACAACTGAATTCACCCAGTAGAACAAAATAGGACCTGTTTTTCCAAGGCATTTCGAGCTACTCCTTCCATTTTCCAGTCTTGGGAGACAAAGCAACTGGGTGACTGCCTGGGGTGATGACCTGGAAGATCGGGGTTGTCAAAATGGGGGAGAAAGTGGAGACGCCTGGGGGAGGCGGGAAGGAGTTTGTTAAAGTTCAGTTGATCTTCAAATCAAAAATTTTTAGGTTCCCCAGCTTGCTAGGCATGTAGGGAGGAGGCAAGAGAATTAAAATGTTAATCAACCTACATCCAGAGACTGCCATCTGCTGCTCAGCCCTGCGGCCAGGCCAGGAGGACACCTGCAGAACAAAGGGCGATTTCTGCTGGGACTGCCAACAGCCCATGGCCCACATTTGTCAAGGGGAAACAAGAACCAGCGTCATTCCCTATGGCTAAAACCTCAGGAACCCAAGGATTAAAGGCGGGGAAGTGCCCGCAGGCCTTTCATTCTACATAGTCTTAACCTTCTCACTCTAAATCCCCTTTCCCTTCCGCACCCTCTGTCCATATCAAGGTAACTGGGAACTCAAGAATGACATGTAAACTGAACTCCCCGAACACTCAGGGTCCCTCTCAGTTCCTCTGTCCCTCTCACTCTCTGCCTCTGAGAGGAGACCACACTGTCCGTGGAGTGTCGCCCCTTTTCCAATAGACGTTCCTTTGATTCTAACGTTGGCATGTGTTGAATTATTGCAACACTCTCCGCCAAAGGCCCCTCTTCTTCTCTCCATGAAGGGCTTGGTTCCCCCACCTCAGCTCGGGGAAATTTGCCCTGTCCTGCATTAATAGCACCTTTCTAAAAAGACTCTTCTCTGAACGTGAGCTCCTGGAGAACAGAGGTCCCCGTCTGTTTTGTTTACTGCCATGTTTCCATGCCTGAACCCACAGAGCATATACTCAATAAATACGTGCTGAATGAATGAAGGCTTTGCCTCTGTTGCCACGTGCCTTGGGTTACTGATGGCAGCATTAAATGTGGCCTGCCTGTGTCCTTGTTACATCCAGGCCCGGGACAGAAGCCTCCACCCCGACACCTCCGTGCAGGGGCAAGACCTCCCTCCACCAAACCCGAGGACATGCAGCAGCACGGAAACAGGGCATGCTCAGTCACGGACGTCCTCCTGGCACACGGGGGGGCTGGACAGGCGGCCCCCCACCCAGGTGCTCTCTCTGCATGGGCGATGCCTCCAGCAGCTGCTGAACCCAAAGAAGGCTCTTCTCACGAGTGTTCGTTTCTCGGAAGCTGGGAAATCACCAACCAGGTCTGCTCTGACCTGAGGCTGGACGAGTCCTGCCAGGAGACGCTATGGACGACACCCAGCTGAGACACAGCGCGATGCCCACCGTCCTGCCATCCGATTACGCGGCGTTTCCTTCCGACCTGGTCATACCCTGTGCCCAGTGTGAAAGGAAATGTAGAAGCATGCCTTTCAGGGACAGAGGGCTCTTGCTACAGGGTGAGGATAAGCTATCTACTCTCTCTGAGCCTCGGTTTCCTCGTCTGTGTGGTACGGATAGAACCAGGGTATGTGGTATAGGGTTATTGTGAAAATTACGGACAGTATGTAAAACCCCCAGCACACCACTGCATTGCAGCAGAGGGTAGAACATATTTCCAGTAAATGGTTCTGGCCAAAGGGACATCAGTTTTGGGTGGGGCGTGGAAACCACAACTCCTGCCTCACACCATAAATCAATTCCAGATAAGTTAGAGCTAAAGAAGAAAGGTCAAATTATAATGCTTCGAAAAGAAAACATAGGAGAATATTTTCATGATTTGGGAACAGGCAAAATTTTCCTGAAAAAGGGTACCCAAAAGCTCTAATTATAAAAAAAAAAAAGAAATGGATAAATTGGACTTTAGGAAAACCAAAAACTTGCATTCATCAAAAGACACCATTAAGAGAATGAAATATCAAGCCTCAGATGAAGAAAACACATCTACAATACATATATCTTTGTCCTTGATATATAAAGAGCTCCTACAAATCAATAAGAAGGCAGAAAACGCAACTTTAATAACTGGGTGAAAGGGTTTATGAAAGAGGACATCCAGTGTCCGATATGCATATGATAGGTGCTCAACGTCATTAATCATCAGAATAACTAAATTAAGAAAACACTCTTGAAAGGCTAAAATTAAAATGTTTGACGGCACCAAGTTTCAGGGAGGATGCAGGGCCACCCCAGTCCTCGTATACCGCCAGCGTGGAGTAAAGTGATGCAGCCACTCTGGAGAACAGTTGGGCCTTACCCACAAAGCTAAAACAAGACACACGGTGCCCATGTTACGATGCAGCCTTTTCCACTTCCAGGCGGTACGTCTGAGAGAAATGGCCAAACGTGTCCACTGGACACACACGAGAACATCAGTAACAGATTTCTTCCTAAGCCAAACACTGGAAACAACCCAGAGGCTCATGGAGAGCAGAAGAGGCAAACGCTGGTGTACCCACACAACACTACATAGCTACGAAAAGGCAGGCGAGGACACTGATACCCACTCGGACAGGGATGGATCTCAGACACGACATTGAGTCAAAGAAGCTGGAGGCCAGAGTAAAGGCTGTAGCATCCCGTTTCCATCAAGTTCAATGGCAAAAACAAGCTATTGCCACAGGAGTCAGACAGCGGTTACCTTGGCGAGGTGGGTGGGAATGATGCTTATGGAAGGGAGAGGATGTGAAGGCACCTTCTGATTTACTGGCCATGCTCTGTCTTGACTTGGGTGGTGGTTGTGGACGTATGTGACGTATGTACATGTGTAAAAATGCATCGAGCTTCCCTCCTAACACCTGTGTGCTTTGCTGCGTATCCTATTAAACACAATCAAAACCCACTAAGCACAGCGTCAGATACAAAGCAATCATTCAGACAAGTTAGTGACATATCATTAGTGTTAATTTTAACATCGCAATGATAGATTTTTTTCCCTCCTAACCCCATCCGCCACTATGTTTCTCTAAAAACACTGCAGAAACAATACAATACCTTTTAAGCTTCAACCTAGTAGCTTTGAAACTACTTCTGTTGGCCCTTTTGTCTCAGAAAATGTATGAAAGTCAAAGACGCCTTTGTTTCAAATGAGTCCTGCTGATTACACTGAGGCAAGGTATTCAGCAAAACGTGGACACAATCAAGCCAGCATCAAGACAGGGCAGGAAACAAACGGAGAGGGTTGCCAATCATTAGATGCAGCAAATAACCTGCAAACTAACTGCACAAGCCCTGTACCGTTGGCTTTAATTCTCAGCCCTCGCCACCCTCGGGAGTCTTATAAAATACTGGAAAATCTCCGCTGAATATCCTCTTTATTTGGGGAAAACAATCTGATTACTGTCCACACAAAAGAAGCAACTTCTCCCAAGGACTGTATATTATCAGTTGGACTCTCCCTTAAAAGCAGGAAATTAAATAAGGGTGGTTGGGGCGATGATAGAGCTGGTCTCACCTGACTCATCGGCATTTCATTTCTTACTAATTTACAACTTGCCTTTGGGTTAACCTTGAATGTTTAGATAAATGGACTGGGCTTTGGAGAGGAGGTGGGGGGACCGGTAAGTAAAATATAAAGTACAGAATACTCCAAGCACCAGGTTCCAACTAGAACAGGACCTGGAAGAGGTTGGCACAGCTTACGTCTCTCGTCACACTCTGCTTCAAATAAACTAATCAAACGCTTCAAGTTCACATTTGGGTCAATGTCAGTGAAATCGGCATCGCACAGAAGTGCCCACAGAGCAGGCGGGTAGGAGGCCCTCCGCGACAAGTTACCTCGCTTCAGAGGCTGCTCATTCTCACAGAAACAACCACGTTCCACAAAGATATCGGTCTGTCTACACCTGAGTCAACTGTACATTGTAACTCACCATAAAACTCCTGTTAATGCCGGTGAATTTGTGAAGCGAGTTATCCTTACGCTAACCAAAATTTCTGAAAAGCGTCAGGTCGTACACGAATCTTTACTTTCCGATATCAAGACTCGCTGGTGGCCTGGACCTCAGTGATGCCAACACACGGGCCGAAATGACCACTGCTCAAACGCCATGTCCCACCGTGATAACTGCAGGTCCTCTGTCCGAGGAAGAAACGATCTGGCTTGTGATGTGGCAGATTGCAAAATATCGACGGCAGGTACTAACGAGGCGCTGCAGTGTGAGAAGCGGGGACAGGGAGGAGGGACATCCAATGGACTCAGCACAGGGAGCCAAAGTGAGCCCAGCGTCCTCTTTCATGATCACCACAGAACACGGTTTGTCCCCGTGCTCATCAGACCTGGATGCTTCCCCAGCTACAGACTCATGAAATGATCCTTGAAATTATATTACCAAGAGAAAATTTCCTTCATTGCTTATTTTGATATAATTTCAATAAATGTACAGTATGCGAAATTATTTCTTCATTTCATCCCGGTTCTGAAAGTGAAATTGAATTCATGAGCCAGTCTGTGGAACACTCCAGCTGAGAACACACGGGCAGCGTATTGTTGGCTCTCGGACCAGGTTCCCAGGCAGGGGGTTCTCTCTTCCAGGGGGAGAACAGATGACCCGTTAGGGCCCAGGTCATCGTCAAGCTCATTCCTAGCGGGGCGAACCCTAGGTTTTAGATTCTTAATTGATAGTGGCAACCCAGACACCCTATTTCCTCAATCTGGTGTGTGATCTTGAAAAGAAACGCATGGAGAGATCTCACAGAGCCAACGGGGTCAGACGCTGTGGAACAGCCTTGCACCCCCAACAGTGACCCCAGACAAGGGGCCCGCGTACGGGCCCAAACGCTGACCCAGAGCGGGACAGGCAGAGCTGCAGGGCCCAGGGCATTGCTGTGAATCCTCTGTAAAGGCTGGAGAGTCAGGTTTTTCCTGGGAAACATATTAAAATGATGGTGTCGGGTTTTTCGTGACTTTATAAAACCATGACATATTTAAGACATGTAGAGTTATAAGGAATAACGAATTTCACCATGGCACACTCACCACTCAGTTCAAGGAATAAATGTTATCAAAGTTGGTGTATTTTCCCTGATGACGCCTTTCACCAATATACACACCCCATTATACCTTTCCCCGATTACACCCTCACCCTGAATTTGGTGTGTATCCGTCCTTCAGCCATATATGGTATTGTTTTGCATGCTGTCAAATGTTTATAAATGGCATCACACTGTTTATACCCTGCTAGAAATGACTTTTTCTGCTCAGTATTTTGAGATTCATTCATATTAATACATGTAGTTCCAATTGGTTCCTTTTCACTACTGTATGATATAAATGGCGCCCCTTCCTCCCTCCATCCCCACCTTTTTAATTCTCAAATGTCCTACGTCAGACAGGTTATTTCACCACCAGAAGAGAATAAAGTTTAACAAGTGTAGCGTCCAGCACACTACTCCCCGCTCCTTCCACATTCTCTCTCTTGGGGAATAACAATAATGTGAATCAGAGACCTGGACTCCCCCCCACGCCCCCAGCCCAGGACCACGTGTTGCTGGTTGTCCCCCGTCATATCTCAAACCTCTCTCGTCTCCCCCTTGGCTCTCGTGACCTCACATCAAGAGCCCCCCTCCCCACCCAATTCACCCCGTATTACTTTACCAGCTTCGTTACTGGTCTCCTGCCTCCAGCCTCATGGCCAGAAGTACCACTCGAAAACAGAAACTTGAACCTAAGCCTGATGCATAAGACTCCTCGTCATCTGATCCTCGCCCGTCTGGCCAGCCAGCTTCATCCAGCACTAAAGAGCTGCTGATGTCCTCCGGACGGGCGGCTCGCCCTCTCTCCTCACCTGTGGTTTCTTCT
Organism: Eidolon dupreanum; assembly: GCA_028627145.1. Classification (NCBI taxonomy): domain Eukaryota; kingdom Metazoa; phylum Chordata; class Mammalia; order Chiroptera; family Pteropodidae; genus Eidolon; species Eidolon dupreanum. The sequence goes on from CM053506.1 coordinate 1,905,143, forward strand.
GTCTGTGCGCGTCCCCCCTCCTTTCCCTGCCTGGCCATGCCAGGTACTGGTCTTTCAAGACTCCACCAAGCATCCTCAGGTCTTTTCTGGGCCCCCGCCCCATTTCCAGAGGGGCGTCAACTCCACGATTCTCAGCATCCCCCATGCTGCCTCCCTCTCCTGTGGCGTGTCACATTGACTGGTACCCACCTGTTCGCCTCCCCGCTTCCCCACACAGAGCTGGGCTCCCGGCTTATATTCCCATGACTGAGCTCGGTGTCCACTCCTGGCAGGTGTTGCGTGAATGCTAGGTGACCTGCATCGGGCTACCTGGGGAAAGGGATGGCCATATGCACTCAGAGACCCTGAAGTACAATCATCTCATTACTGGATGTACAAAGAAACGTGGCGCTCTACAAACATGAATTTTCTACGTAACTGAAACTCATCCCTTCGAACCAGAAATACTTTTATTTAGTAATTTACTCGGAGGTTTCTTCTAAAAATAGTATACGCTGCTGATACCTGGACCAGTTATCTCCAGCCTCATTTATTCTCAGAGGTCAGTGTCTGTGCCCTATAGTTGTTAAATTTTTTGAAAATAACTTTTTTTTTTTTTTTTTTTTTTTTTTTTTGCTGTCTTGAATTTTTAAAGTAAGCAGTAAAGACATCTCCAATACTTCCTGACGCTCCATTTAATGAGCATCCACCTTCGCCTG
>CM053506.1:1906340-1922418 GCA_028627145.1 Eidolon dupreanum
GTCTTCTGTGAAGCCATGAGAGAAGAGTTGGGCAGAATGAGTTATGGTGCTTTGTTTCATTTTTCACAGCAAAATAAGCCAGGGAGTGTTGGAGTCTGCTGACGAATGGATGGAGAAATGGACGGGTGTGTAGCGGCAGCTCAGGGGCAGGGGTGAGCGGACCCAGCCTGTCGCCTGCTCTTGTCAGCCAAGTGTCATTGGTGCCGTCACGCTTACGCATTCACATCACAGAGGCAGAGCTGGACAGCCGGACCACAGCCCGCCAGACCAGCCAGGCCTGTGTGATCCTGGCCTCTGCGCCCTCGCAGAAGGAGCGGTGGGCCAGCCTCTGCTCGAGAGAGAGCCCTCTGGGCATCTCTGGGCCGCTTTCCTGCGACTCCTCCATGTCTTCACCAGCGGAGTAGGACCCTCAGACCAAGTTATCTCTTGAACTCTTCTCTCCTGGCTCGTGCCTTCGTTCATTTTTCCGGCTGTGGTTTTCTGTCATCAAAGTTGTCCAGACAATTCTGAGTTCCAGGTTAACTCTTAGAATGCAGGGTCCGTCCTCAAGCAAAAGAGCTCTCAGCCTTCGCCTCTGGAACCCTGCTCGCCCCGGGCTCTCCTCCGCCTGCTAGCTCCTTGCCGGCTTCCTGTGATCCCCACTTCCCACTCTTAAATGCGGGTGCCCACCAACGCTCAGCCCCCCTGCCTCTGGCCACATCAGCAGCAAGATCAGGCACTCCCATGCCACCCGCCACCATCGGCAGGTGCTTGGGCCCCCTGTCCAGCCCTGGCACCTCCTGCTGGTGCCCGAGCCCAGTGCTGTCCTAGGCGACACTCCCTCACAGGACCCCGACTGCCTCAGCCATGGTGCCAGGCGCTGGGTGAGGCCCCGGTCCCTCAACGCTGAGATGAAACTGTGACGCGTCTCCCGAGTGCGGCAGTTACGGTCCAGTGGGAAAACAGACATCCGGCCGATGCCTGGAAATAAGCGTGCCATCATGCGCCATGGTCAGCTCTCTAAGGAGAAAGATGAGGACTGCGAGAGCCTTAACGAGGGAGGCCGAACTTAGAACGGGGAGCTGGTCAAAAAGACCTTTCCGAAGGACAGACTTTTAAACTGATTCTCGAAGCAAAAGTCGAAAGACCAGCGTGTGCCCAAGGTTCAAGGCAGAGAGCCTGGCACGTGGGAGGCACAGAGAGGACCGATATGCCAGCCACAGAGCTGTGAGGCTGAAGAGCTGACCTTGAGCCATGGTTAGGGTTAGGGCTGAGGCTTAGAGACCACGTGAGGATTTGCAGTTTCAAGGGCAGTGATACAATGTAAGCTTTAATGTGTACGTCATTGATACAATGGATGCTTTAAAAGGGTCAGTCGTGCCCCTTGGAGTGTAAGGGATCAGAGGAGGTGACGCTGTTGTGATGGAGGCGAAGCTACGATGGAGGCTGGCGGGGGCGGGGGAAGGGCAGAAGAAGTTGAGTGGTGGGATTTGTGAGCCTCGGTCATCGGCGAGGCCGCGGTTTTATCGGGGAGGCCGCGGTTATCGGGGCCTCATGGCCCTTGGGAAGGAAGTGGACAGGTGGCTTGAGCACCTGGGAAAGGTTGGGTTTTTTTAATAGACATATATATATATATTTTTTTTAGGCCAGTCTTAGGTCCACAGCAAAATTGAGAGGAAGGCACAGAGGTTGCCCAGATCCCCCTCCCCCACACAGGCACAGCCTGCCCCTCTAGAGCGTGCCCACCAGAGTCACCTGTGTGTGACAACTGACACATCATCACCCAAAGTCCATAGTTTACCTCGGGGTTCACTCTCGGCATTGTACCCTCTCTGGCCTTGGACAAATGTGATGCCACGTGTCCACCAGTATAGCATCACGCAGAGTAGTGTCACTGCCCTAAAATCCCCCGTGGCCCCCGATTATCCTCCCCCTCCCCTGACCTCTGGCAACCGCTGATCATTTCACTGGCCCCATAGCTCTGCCTTTTCCAGGCAAAACTCCTCTGGATAAACATCAAGGCGCGTGACTGATGGATTATATGGTGAGAGTATGTTTAGTTTGGTAAGAAACGGCCACGTCTTCCAGGGTGGCCACCCCATCCTGCGCTCCCACCAGCAGAGAGTGAGGCTCCCTGTCGCTCCATGTCCTCTGTGCTGTCCGTGTTCCGAATTTTGGCCATTCTGATGGGCGTGTCATGCGCTCTCATTATTTTAACTTGCATTTCCCTGATGACATGATGTGATGATGATGTGATATTTTCCTGACTATCAAATGAATACATTATAGGCAACTGAGAATAATAAAAAGCAGAATAAAAATCTCAGTACCCTGAAATCATCATTGTTCGTATTATAGAAGATTCCATTCTCTTCCTATGCACGTCTGTTTTTCCTTTGAAATAGTTGCGATCCAGCTGTAGATGTAATTTCCCTCTAAATAATCTTTGCACGTGCTCGTTTGGCAGCTGCATATCTTCTTTGCTGAGATGTCTGTGAAGAGCTTTGGCCTGTTTTTTATTCAAGTTGAGGGTTTTCTGACCGTCGAGTTTTAAGACTTCTTTGTGCGTCTTGGGTAGCAGGGAAGGTTTTAATCGAGGCGGGGGAGACGCGAGGAGGAGCAGAGAAGGCGCTGAGAACCGTGGGGACAAGTTATGTGTGAAGTGTCGGCAGGACGTCAACCTGGCCGCTGCACCCAGGAATCTGAAGCCCCGGAGAAAGTTCTAGGCTGGAGTCGTGGTTTGGGGAGCCCTCTTCCTAGAGTGGGTGTTTTATGTTAGAGTCACGTTCCAGCACACCCAGGGAAAGAGGACAGGAAGTGACAAGGGCCTGGGAATGGTGACATTGAGAGGTCTGCCAGGGGCAGCAGCGTTTCAGCTCAGGGCTTGTCCGCCCCCAACCCCGCCGCGGCCGCCACTGCTGAGTCTCGCTGTGTGCCCCACGCTGACCCACGCGCTTCTCGGGTTTTAACCCGCTCCCTCCTCCCTCAGAGGCCACGGGATGGGCACGTTATTTTCCTTCATTTTCCAGGCAGGGACACTGAAACACCAAGCTGCAAAGATTTGCCCAGGGCTGCACCGCTGGCTGGGGGGCGCGGGCCGGACCTCGCGCCCACACTTCTGGTTGTGTCCCCACAGCCTCCCGAGGGCACCGCCAGGCCACGGGTGTTCCTTTTCTGCTCAGAGTTGCTCCTGCTCTTGGTAACGGTCCCCTCACCTCCTGGACCCCAGGCTCAGAGTCAGTCATCTCTGAACTCTTGATTCCCTTTCCCTCACTGGCACGTCACGTCACGTCACGGGCAAAGTCACAAGTCTCCTCCGTCCGTCCCTTCTTCCCATGTGCATGGCCACGGCCCTCCTCTGAGCCTTTACTATCTTCATGACACTTCTGTGCCTGGATAGATTTATTTTTCTGATTATCAAATGAATACGTTATAGGCAACTGAGAATAATAAAAAGCTGAAAAAGCTCAGTGTCCTGAAATAATCATTGTTAATATTTCAGCACATTTTCTTCCATTCTCTTCCTATGCATGTCTATTTTTTCTTTGAAATAGTTGAGATCCAGCTGTAGATGTAATTTCCCTCTGGGTCTCTGCCACTTAGCACCATATCATAAATACTTCCTGATATTAACAGTATTTTACAAAGCTAACTTTTATTGACTATGAAATTAGGTATTTTATGGATATATCAAAGTTTAACTATTTGTTCATCGTTGATCCTTAAAGGTGTTAGTCATTTTGCACTTTTTTGGAATAATATTAACATGAACACTCTGTGTATAAGGCTCTTTTGTATGTTGGATTATTTCCTCTTGAAAAAATACCCTTGAGACGGAATGTCTAAATCAGAGAGCATTAGCCTTTCCAATGTTCTCGACACATAATGTCAAGTTGGACTCCTGAAGAAACCTAGGGGAAGGCCCTTCCTGTACGTGCTTGGCCAAGATTTGCTATCGATTTGCAAATCTCTGCAGATTTCCAGATGAAAAATACTGCTTTGCTGTGGCCTGAGCTGGCATCTCCTTGATCACCAGAGAGTTTGGCTTTACGGATCCTGCTTCTCGCCTTGAACTTGGGCAGAGCCACCTCGGTGGCCCCAGCCCCGTTGCCTCTCCAATCTAGTCCTTGGCAGTACCCACATTTGGGGCCCGACATCTCTCCGCTGTGCATCGTAAAATGTTTGACGGCATCCGAGCCCCTACTTGCTAGTAGCCCTCCCTCCCACTTGTGACAAACACAAATGTCCCTCGGCATTACCTGGGTCAGGGGGATGTGACAGAATCATATCCCTCGGTTGAGAACCGCTAAACCTTACAGCCCCCCGATCGTGACCCACCCTGCTCAGCAGCCCTCACCCCACGGCGCCTAGCCTCAGCGCATCTTCCCAGCCTCCTCTCTCAAATACTCGGCTCCTGGGACTCGTATGCCCTTTCAGTGGGGTGCATTTGCTATGGCATCAGGCTCATTTTCTTCTAAAAAGGACTGGCCCTGAGGTCAGAGGCCAACTCTCAGTCATTGGCCTTGATCTCTGTGAGCCACAGAGTCAGGACCTGGGCACCAGGTAGAGGACAGGTCATTCTGATGACCCAACAAAGCCTTGCTGATGTCACGGTCACTTAAAAGCTCACTGCCTCTTTTTTTCCCAAACCACCTCTCCCCGTGACTATATCGAAAACCTCTCTGGCTAGGAAAGAGTGGGGAGCCATGTAACATTCACTGTCCAGAGGTAGGTTGCAAAAGTAAAGCAAAAACTATAGCATCCCCACTTGGTTTTAAAATCGAGGGGGAGAAACATCTCAAAATCTTGTTTTTCTCTAAGAACTCAATAAGAATCATCAAGTATTGTCATGGAACAACTTTCTTGTCCTTCAGAGGGTCAGATTTAATGCTGAAAAACAGAAAACGTATGAATGATGTTGCAAAAGGTTCTTTTGTTGGCTTAACTCTTGATAGTAAGGCTTGGCGACGTTGTGTCCTCTCCCCCATAATCTTGACTGTGATGTGTAGTTCGTTCCCCGGAGCCTGCATGGTCTCCCTCCTCGGGCAGGACACCAAATCGAAGACCCAGGCTTGCAGCTGAGCGAGGCACCATGGAGTCCTTGGTGGCTGTTAAGCAGATGAATGGCTGTGTGTTAGGGGGAGAGAAAGGCTTATCGATGGACCGGATTTAGGTAGTTTTGACCAGATGGCCTATGTACGTAGTGAACAGGTAGATGACTTTGACTTCCTGTGGCAGCCTGTCTGCACCCTCACAAACGCACGTGTAACCCACTTCAGTTCAGAAGCGATAGCCAAGGAGCTGTGCAATGGAGCATGAGCCCCCAGCCAGCAGGGTTTGGGGGACTGGGCCGGCAAGGGCATCGAGTGTCACCAGGTTGTACGTTAGGGAGACGTGGCTTACCTAGACGTCAGGGGGAGAGGTGCTGATGTAATCGGTTGTGGCAAAGCCCGTCATGACACTCCCAGCCCAAAGCCACCTCGGCTGCTGTGAGCACGGCCGACAGCACTGTGGTTTCATTCCGGGCAGACGTCACCCACAAACACGCTGCTTAGAAAAGGGCGTAAAATGTCATGGGTTCAACTTTTGCTCTCATAATCTTTCCCCTCCTCTTATTGAAAAAGTAAAATGTGCATTGTGAAAATTAAAATGTAGGTAAGCAAAAAAGAAGAAAACAAAAAGCAACCATAACCCTAGTCCCTATGATAACGTCTGCTAATAGCTCAGCCGATCTTCCCAAATAATACTTGGATCTTCTCATACATGCAACAAACTTCCTTTTTCTTTATTCTTTATTTCCTTTTCTTAACAAAAGAAGGATCATGCAAAACATGGGGGAAAAGCCTCCTTTTTCTCAACAATGAACTGCGAATGAATTGCTGTTTATGTCCTGTGTGTTCCGCTAGTAACCATGTCATGGCTATAGAGGCTTCTGCTGCATGAATTTACCTCAAGTATTTTTAACCTTGTTAGATTGTTTCCATTTTTACATTTTATAGCAGTGCGTTGGTAAAATATCCTTGTAGAGAAATGTCTGTAGGCATTTCATGTGATTTCCTTAAGCCAGATTCCTAGAATTTCTGGGCCAAGGGATAGGCAAATTTTAAGACTTTTGAGTACGTGTTTCCAAATGACCCTCAATAACAGTCGAATCAAGTTACACCATGAACACAGAAGGGCTTCTTGGACTTCCCTGAGCACGCCCAAGCACTGGGTATTGGCATCGCAAAGCTTCCCATGTCGTTTCGATAAGTGAAAAATGGTGTTTACGATATGTTAATTTGTGTTTGCTTGTTTTTTTTTCCGAAGGAGAGGTCGAGCTTATTCATGTGTTTATTAAACATCTATATTTCTTCTTTGGTGACTTGTCTCTATATTTCCTTGGGCCATTTTTCTTCAATAAAAAACCTTTTTTCTTTCGAATTTCGTGGTTGTCAAAAATACCCTTTTGTATTTATTTTTCATGTCGTTCATCATGATTTTTATAATTTTGGGTTTTGAAATACGTTCAGATTAACGGCGGAGTTACGAAGATCGTAGCGAGTTTCTGTGCGTGTGGCCTCTCGTGCTGATGTCTTCCGTGGTCACGCTTTCACCGAAGCTGGCGTTTCTCAGCGTTGACACAGTGGACGCCTCGTCCTGTGTATTGTAGGATAATGTTTAGCTGCGTCCTCGCCTCTGTCCACAAGATGCTCGTAGCTCCTCTCCATGTCCCTAGTCATACAAACAAAAACATCTCCAGACATAGCCAAACGCTCCCTGGTGAGCAAAATCACCCACAGCTGAGAATCACCGATCTAAAAACTAAGAAATCAGTAACGGTACGATCCTAGCGACTGAACTACAGGCTTGATTCAGATTTTACTGGTTTTTCCACTTTTTCTGTTCCAGGATCCTGTCCAGGACACCACATTGCATTTAGTCATCATGTCTGTTTATGGTAATTTTTGACATTCAGATATTATTATTGTCTTCTTAATCCTTCTCTCTTTGCGTTCACTGACAGGCTGAGATGGGCCTTCTCTTGCTCACGTTGCTCTCTAGCACCTTTGTTTAACCCTGCCATCCCTCCAGATAGATGTCCGTGATGGTGTAAGGCCAGGATGTTTTTTTCCGAAATGGTTTGCCAGTTGTCTACCAACTATCGATGAGATAATACGTTATTTCTCTACTGGTCGGGAATGCCGGTCACATATTGGTGTTTATGCAAGGATTTCCCTGCTTTATGCAGTCGTTTGCTTCTAGAAAATTTAATGCCATTTGAAAGTTATGGGACTCACAAAAGCTACTCTGTTGCGGTGTGTGGATTTGAAAGATGGGAAATCTTTTAGCTTCTGGTAAGTGTAAATTGTTGGCACTGGATGTATCTCAGATGGTGAGAGGCTCTGGTTGCCATCATACATTTTTAAAATTTAAGTTTTTATTTAAAAAAAAAAAACCCTCAGTCTGATCCTATACTTTGTCATTTGTTTTTAATCAGTTGTATTGAGATATAATTGACTTACATTAAAGTTTAATGTATACGCCCATATAACCATCACCACAACGAAATACAGAATATTTCATTCAGCTCAGAAAAACGTTTGGCCCCTTTGCCGTCCATCTTCCTTCTTCCCTCAGCCCCGGAAAATGCTAATCTTCTTCCTGTCGCTATTTTAGAATCTATAGAAATCGAAGCAAGTTCTACGTTCTTTGTGTAGGTTTGTCCCCTCAGACGAATGCGTCTGACTTCTTTCTTGCTGTCGCCTGTCTTTAACTTCTCTCTGCTATGTTCAAGGTTTCATCACAGAGCTCGTCCACGTACTTTTAAAAACGTACCCTTAGTTATTTCATATTCTCAGTGCTACCGAAATGCACAATAGGGATTTTTAAAAATTTCATTTCCAACATTTTTGCTTTCACATAGACATATATATAATTGCTTTATATGTCATGACCTTGAATCCTGCAGCCTTGTTAAAAGCCCCTAATAATTATTGTAGTGTGTTTGTAGATTCCTCGAGATTTTCTATGTGCATAATATTATGTATAAGTTTTTTCTGATAAATTTATTCTTATATATGTTATCAAAATAATTCGTTATATATTTTAGCAGAATAAAGTTTATTTTTACTTTATTCTGATAAAATATATAACATAAAATTTACCATCTTGCCCATTTTTGCGTGGATGCTTCTGTGACATTAAGTAAATTCACATTATTTTTTTCTGCAATTACTACCATCTCTCCACACCATTTTATTCATCTTGCAAAACTGAAACTACCTCTTAAACTCTAACTTCCCATCTCACCTGCCCTCCAGTCTCTGGAACCTCCGTTCTACTCTGTCTTTCTAGGAATTTGACTGTGGCAGGTGCCTTGTATAAGTGGCCTCACACGGTCTGTGTCTTTCGTGACTGGCTCAGTTCCCTGAGCTGTCTTCCTTGTCGAGACCAAACAGGATTTATTCCGTTGGGTGCACACACCCTGCTTCGTCTCTCTCTACCTGTCAGCGACACTGGGGTCGCTTCCACCTTTTGACTGTTGTGAATGATGTTGCTATGAACAGAGGTGGACAACCATTTGCCCGAGTCTCTGCTTTTAATTCTTTGGAGCATCTACCCAGGAACGGACTCGCTGGATCGTGTGGCGAGTCTGTGTCTGATTTGCTCAGGAACCACCACACCATCCTCGACAGTAGCCACACCATCCTATATGCCCACTGGCAAAGCACAAGCTCTTCAGTTTCTCCACTTCCTGTTCACACGTGTCACTTCCTGATTTTCTGATAGTAGCCATGCTGATGGGTATGTCACGTGGTTCTGGCATGCGTTTTCCTAGTGATTCCCTAGTGACATTCAGTGCCCTTTGGCCACTTATGTGCCTTCTTTGGAGAAAAATCTATTCAAATCCTTTGTCCATTTTTTATTCAGGTTATTTCATTGTGTCTAGTCCTAATTTAATGAAAGCTTTTATTGTGCATGTGGAATAATGATATACTTTTTAGGTACCTATTGGGGTAATAATAGGATTTTTCTCCTTTATTTCGTAAATATGGGAACTTACATCGATTTTCATATGTAGATCATATTTCTAGGTTAAACTCTAGTTAGTCATGATACATGATACTTTTTAAAATTAAATATATTGATGGATTCTATTTGCTAATATATTTTTAGAGATATTTCTAATACTTTCAGAAATAGTTCTTTATTATGTTTTTAAGGAATGTTAGTGTGTCATTTTCTTTTTTGAAATGTTTTGGTTTGGGTGTTAGGAAAAAATCAGCTTTATACAAAGTACTGGGAAGTGTTCTCTATTTCTGGAAGAGACTCTGGAAGATCGGTATTATTTCTCCCTAAGTGTTTGGGAGAAATTACTAGTATAGTTATCTTGGCCTGAAGGGTTTCCTTGTGGAAGAGCTTTAATTATGAATGCGATTTCTGTAATTGCTTTATGACTCGTCAGGGCTCCTACTGATTCTGGAGCCTGTTTGGTAATGTGTCTTCCCAGAAATTTGCCATTTCATCAAAGATGTTGAAATTATTGCTATAAAGTTGTTCATAACATATTCTCATTATCCTAGAATCTGTGACACTGCTCCCTCATTTATTCCTGATAACTGGTAATTTGGGTTTTCTCTTTTTACCTTAGTAGTCTAGCTAGAAGTCTATCCATATTATTGATTCTTTTTCCCTAGGGATCGAGGTTTAATTTTATTGATTTTTTTCTCCATTGTTAGTTCATTTTCTGTTAGAGTGATTTCTGTTTTTAGCCTTATTATTTCCTTTTGTCTATGAAATTTATGCTAAATTTGCCCTCTTTTACTTCTAATTGTTTAGCTTAAGAGGGAAGCTTAGATTAAATGTTTTCTTATAGTCCTTTCAAGATATAAAGTTCCTTTGAATTTTAATATGTATTTTTCTCATTTTCATTCAGTTGAAAATATTTTGTGTATACCCTACCAATATCACTTTCTTTTAATTATATCTTTATACTAAGCTTTAATGTCTGAACAGACAAGATACCAGTCCCTATTCTTTTTTCTCACAAAATTTTATTAGTTATTCTTATGTATTTTACTAGAAAATTTAGACCATTTACACTTATTTTGATTAATATATGTGGATTTTAAAAAATTTTTAAAGTGATCTTTTGATCACTTTAATAGCCATGTGTTGAATTAATTTTTTTCTCATTCTGCTTTTTTCTCTGATAGTTAGAAATTAAACTTTATCACTTCAAGAATTATCTAGAAATTATAACATGAACTTAACAAAGCTGAAAGTCAATATTTTTAGTCTTCAAAATTTAGAACCTTAGAACACTTTAATTCCCATCACCCACCCCCAGACAGATACATGATGGTTTTATATGTTTTTGTCCTATCTTGTTTTATTGTTGTGACTCCTACAACTTGAATGTTACTTTGCATGATGTTTAATTTACCTCATATTTACCATTGTCTGAACCCCCTTTTATGCATGTCAGATCTTTGCTGCTGATATCAATTTTCATCTTCCTAAAATGAATATTTTAGATGTTCTTTTTGGTGGTTTATCAAAACAGAGATTTTGGTGATAAACTCTCTAAAGTTTGTTTGGGTATGAGGGAAAGCGGGAATTCTAAAAAACATCTTTATTTCACCAGTTTCTCAAAAGAAGACTTTGCAAGGTATACAATTCCATATTTACAATTATTTTCTTTGACCCTTTGAAAATATATCCCAGTGCCTTGGGCTTCTGCTGTTGGAGAAGGCCACTATAAATCTAATTGTCATAACTTTGTATCTTTTCTTTGAGCTGTTATCAAGATATTCTCTTTGTGCTTAGGGTTGTGCTTCATTTTGATGTTTGGAGATGTGGATTTTTTTTTTTTGTTATTTTCATGATTTGTTGTGCTTCATAAATCTGCTGGCCCTTGTTTTCATTAGTTCTGAAAATTTCTCAGCAATTTCTCCATTTCCTCTCCTTCATTTCCTCTATTATATTTTTTTCGGTTTTGACTACAATTATGTGTGGCTTAATGACAAGGATATGTTCCGAGAAATGTGGCATTCGGTGATTTTGTGCACTTACACAAACGTGGGTGCTCCAGCCTGCTGCACACCTCAGCTGTGTGGTATAGCCTGGTGCTAAACACTGTAGGCAATTGTAGCATGATGGTATTTGTGTACCTAAACATATCCAAACATAGAAAAGGTACAGTAAAAACAGTATAAAAGATGAAGTGTGTATGTGTGTGCGCACGCGCACAAGTCTCGAGAGGGTAGGGGAAGACTATGGAGGGAGGCTCCTGCTGGGGTGGAGGGGAGAGAGCAAATGTCAGGAGGAGAGAGGGAGGAAGGGAGAGAAAGGGGGAGCAAAGATCGAAGGAGATCCAGAGGGATAAAGCTTGAGATGAGAAATAATAAAAGGCGGGGGGCAGGGCAGAGAGAGAGGGACAGGATAGAGGAAGGAGAAGTAAAACTAAGTAAGTTTGTAAGCATGTGTGTGCGTGTGTGTGCATGCGTGTGTGCAGGGCAGGTGTAGGCAGTCAGGGGGTGGGTTCCCGGGCCTCCCACCTCACTCCCTTGCCAATCCTGGGCCCTGACCACAGCGGGGTGCAAGGTGGGCGAACAGCATGTCGATCTCATCTATTTAGGCTGCCCAGAAATAGCAGTCAATTGCTCAGCTTAGGCAGGTCCGGCCTCTTCTTTCAACTTGGCAAATAAACTTTTTCCTTATAATCCATGATAATCTTATGGAACCACCACAATATACGTGGTTCCATCTCTGACTGCGCTGTTGTTATGTGACGTCACCGTAGATCTATTTTAACTCTCTATTTTCCTTTCTTCTAACCTGTCTTTCACATTTTCCATATACTTTATAATGCATTCAGTAAACATTTTTGAGGTTTATATTTTACTTCACTAATTCTATTTTCATCTATATTTAAATTCGTCTGTTTAAATTGCAATTAATGTGTTTTTCATTTCTGGGAGGGCTTTTTGGCTCTTTGAAATTCTGGTTTGTTATCTTAGTCTCTTGTTCCTCACTTATACTTTTGATTAACTCTTTTATTCCTTCAAACATATCAGTTGTTTTATATACTGTATCTGATATTTCTAATATCTGAGTTATATGTGCGTCTGATTCTACAATTTGATTTGTCTGCTGACTTTAATGGTGGTTGTTTCTTGTATGCGTCATAACTCCTGGTTCATATGTTGTTACTATGATTCTGAGTTCGTGTTCTTTGAAACTTTATCTGTGGAAAGTCTTAGGTCCTAGATTAAGGATAAGTTTCAGAACCATAAGTAATACTTAATGTTTACCTTGGTGTGTACCTTTTTGACCGTACTTCTGCTTGTGTTCTTAAGCTCTGTCCCTGGAAGGAGTGAACATTTTTAAGGCTTTCGATTCTGTATTACCCATTGCTTTACGAAAATGTTGCTTCGGTGTGCACTGCCATCAACATTATGAGAGAGTTTGTCTTCTTATATTCTCTCTAAAATTGAGCACGTATATTTTTTTGGCTTTACTGATTTCATAGGTGAGGGATAGTATCTTATGCATGTTTAATTTCAAATTGCAAACAAAGTAGAATTGTTGGTTTGTAATTGGCCATGTATATTTCCTACTTTGGAAATCATCTCACATTCTCTCTTTCCCTCAGCTCTTTGAGTGTTAGGTTTTTTTTCCCCAGGAGTCTTTCATGTACTAACTCTTTTATATCACTGGGGATCGTGATGGTTAGCCTGCACCATTTAGGTCAGCGTGTAGGAACCCCTAGATCATTTTGAACGTGCATTTTACGTTCCCACTATTGTACTTTGACTTCTTTGTCTTTAGAGAATTTGTGTTTTGTGACAACACAAAATCATGATGAATCTAGAGGAAACAGGCACATGCGTGAAGAGAACAAGAATGCAAAAATAACACCTTTTAAGTTTTTATTCAAAACAGCACAGATGAACTGTACTGTACTCGTGCTATGGGTGATACAGTGAAGGGAAAGAAACCTTTCTCCATCCCAGGGTACATCCAGGTGAGTGAGAACGAGAGAAAAGGGCAATGAGTCAAGATCAACCCTGTGGGGTAATCAGACCCCGTGCCGAGCCTGCAGAGTGACGGGAGTGAGAACTGGTGACGTCCAGGAAGAAGATGGCATTGGTGGGACGGAGGGATGGAGGAGGACATCTCGGGGCGGGAGCATCGCTGGCAGATACGGAAGCACAGAGGGTCTTAGAGAATGACAAATGGAACGTGTCCTCAGGTCCCCGGGGGCTGGAAACGTTGCAAACAGGATATGGTCATGGAAAAGAAGTTCAGGACCCGGCACAGAGGGCAATTCACGCCAGAGACTCCAGGTCACACTCTGGGCCAGCACGGGGCTCTCCAGGGCCACATGAGTGAAGTGACAATACCTGCATCCGATTGGTATGAAAGCTCTGTTTATGGAGCTAATGCAGAAGTCTTATTCGGAAAATATACTCCTATTTCCTTAGAATTTCCTTATAAAAATACCCTGGTGATCTCGAATCACAAACCGAAAGCGCGCATGTATTTTAAGACGCATTCGACTAGACTCAGACGTCATGGATCATTCCAGGTTCCGCCTGGGGCTGGCGCGTGAGCAGCACGCAGCACGCGGGCACTGAGTCCAGGATTAGCAGCGAAGGGCTGGAAGAGGCTTTCAACATGATGTAATTGAATGTGAACTGTTAATTCCATTATGAAACTTAAAGCCCCAAAGCCTGAGTCTCAGCAGCTGAGATGAATTAGTTCCTCCACCAAAGGAAATGAGAGTATGAGACGGAAGACTCGCGAAGACCAGAATGCCAAGTGTTCCCCCGCACGTTTCCTTGGGCTCCACCTGCCAGTGTGAAATGCCCTTAGTTTAATACCATGCAACCCTCAGCTGTCCCTGCCTTATTCATGTGACAGCCACATGCCATTATCAACATGGCGAATGGTCTTGCTTTTTAAAAGATATATTTAATAACAGCTTTATTGGGATATAAACCATACACCCGTAACTGTCTTGCATCGTGTTGCTTTAGCCAACAATTATCTTCCAGACGGTAATTTCAAAATGCATTGAATTTCTGAACATTGCATATTGTTACGTGTTATTTGGCAAGAGTACCTCACGTCACAGGTGCAGGAAACTGAAAATTAAGAGTGGCCAAAACCAAACTTGTTCCTTAACTCCCATCTGCAGCAGAGAAATGTCCCTTTAAAATCTAGATGATTTTTTCCTGCAAGGAAATGCAGACCCCCCCCCGCCCCCGCCCCTAAATCGCAGACAGAGTTTGATCGTCTTGTTTTCCCTAACGACACACCAGGGTTTGCTGTCTGGTCTGCCTAGCCTTGTAAGGCTGATCTCCCGCTTTCTTCCTGAAATTGCCCTCACGTGGCTGGACCGGCGGTCATGTCAGAAATGGAAAATGTGTAATTTCAAATCCAGGGAGAAGCCGCAGCAACAACCACTCGCCGTTTCGGAAGTCAACGATTTCGGCCTAAGTATAAATTGATCTCTCTGCTTCTTGGTCTCCACTCTCCTGTTCTCCTGGCTTTTGTCTGATTTTCTACCCATCTGTGCCTCTGCTGAGGTCGTGTGCAGAGAGAGGGTGTGAAGTTGGAATGGATCAAACTCGCCGCTTAGTTTATGAAAGTTTCGGAGTAGAAAATGGCAGGCACTGAAGTCCACAGCGAAATGGCTGTAATGACGCCTGTGCGTTCGAATGTTCGCTAATGTCCCGTCCCCAGTGGGCTGGGGAGCATGTGGCCCCACGTTCTTCCCCCTCCCCTTGTCCTCTCAGGCACGTGGATTTGCAGCGTCTGCCAATATGGGGCCCAGTTAGAAGCGAGCTAGTTTCCCCCTCCCACCCCACCCCTGCCCGAGCAGAGTGAATGACTCAGGAAAAGTGAAGAAATGGCTCAGGAATTGTGCTCAGTCTCAAAACAGTGTTGCCTCGAGGCCATTGGAATCGCGACACCCGGACTCCTCTAGAGTCACGTGCTTCACTGTCATAAGAGTGAGAATGGAGTTATCCCCAGGTCTAAGGCCTTTACCCTCTGTCACAAATTCCCCCACTTGCCCGTTCTGTGGGGCCAGTGGCCAGCTCTCTCTGCCCACATCACACACACACACACACACACACACACACACACACACACACATATTTCTATAGTTCATTAGAGAAATTGTCACCATATAAGGTGCCTAAAAACATTTTGGATTCTTGAATTAATGGTTCCCCATAAGGAACTGTCCAAATTCCCCTGATGATCCTTTTGGATGGGGATTCTGTGTCTGTTCATCATCCCCTATTACCTGGGATACACGTGTGTCTTTCAGGATCGTGCTGGGCTCCTCAGGGGCTAAAAGCCCTTACCGAGGACATGAGCCACTTCACATGATGACGTGTGAGTAACCTGGCAAGTATTTGTTGAATGTCAGGTGTCATCTAAGTGTTCGGTACTACGGTAAGCAAAGCAAGATCCCTGCTCTCCTGAGTGGCTAGAGAGAGACAACAGGTAGGGGCGATAAGAGCGTTTGCAGAGCGCTGAAACCAGGTGATGTGTTGGAGTTGGCTGCTTGTAGGCTTCGTGAGTGATCAGGAAAGGCATGTCTGAGTAAGTGATGTTTCAGCTGACATCTTTATGATAAGCATGAGCCCACCTCGTAAAGGTGGAGAGGACGAGCATTCTATTGATTTATTTTTATTTACACTTTTCAAATTTTTCAATTAATTTAGCACACAACATTATATTAGTTTCAGGTGTACAACATGGTGATTAGACGTTTATGCAACGTACGAAGTGATCACCCTGATAAATCTAGTACCCATCTGACACCATACATAGTTATTACAATATTATTGATTATATTCCTTATGCTATATACTCTACATCTCCATTTGTACTACCAATTGTATTCCTTAACCTCTTCCTCCTTTTCACCCCCCAAACCCCTCTCCCATCTGGCAACCATCAAAATGTTCTCTGTATCTATGAATCTGTTTCTGTTTGTTTATTTTGTTCTTCAGATTCCACATGTAAGTGAAATCATAGGGCCTTTGTCTTTCTCTGTCTGACTTACTTTACTCAGTGCAATACCCTCTAGGTC
>CM053506.1:1922918-1957328 GCA_028627145.1 Eidolon dupreanum
CTGACAGAGCTCAGCACTGTGCCAGCAGGCAGGGGCATCCACCCGAAGGGCCAGGTCCGCTCAGCAGAGCTGGCAGAAAGGGCGAATTTGGAGGTGAGAGGTGATAAAACCCCAAACTGGCACAGCAAGTCGCGTGACCTCGCCCGTTTCCTCGTCTGTAACGGAGATGGTGTGGTGCCTCCTTCACGCGGGGGTCGCGGGGCCAGAGTAAGTCCGGGTGAGCTGGGTGCTTCGAAGCGGGCCTGGCCCAAAGCAGACCTGTTGCCTGCCACAATTTATAGACGAAGTGGGAGAATCCTTGGTGGCGAGAAGATGAGCCAAAAAGACCCTTGAATTCATGGGTGAAAATCGGTCGCAGAAACAGGATGCTTTGCAAACTTGTTTTCTCTCAAGCTCAGCTAACTCTTAACGTCAACAGCACGGCTGAGCTTACCGTTAACGTTAATTCTGGCGTTATTGAACTTACTGAGCCTCTTCCAGAAGGTTACGCTGAATTTCTATTCACATTTTTAAACGTTTTTTTTTTTATTAAAAAAAAAAAACATTTTTAATCAAATTGATGATATTCAGAAAAAGTTTTCTTAGGTGAAAATCCTGCCACACCTTTTTCTCGTTTTTCTTTAATATTTTCAGAGTTTCCAAAGCTTTTCTTAGGTTAACCAACAGTTTAAATCCAGGGCCCAGCAATTTCTCAACTATTCTGTGACACTTCCCAAGAGGGAAATTTATATCCACTAATATCTGAATATCTCAAAATGCCTGGATGGAGCCAATTTTCAAAAATGCCCGTGAAGAGTTTACGCCCTTTGCAAACCTGATGCCATGTCTTAAAGTTTAAGGAGTGAATAAAAGTCAACTTGAGATTAAATATCACCGAACAATGTTTTTTTTCTTCTTTTGATTTTTCAAAATTTCACCTACCCCACCCCACCCTTTCCCCTTCGGCACCCCTCAGCTTGTTTTCTCTATATGTGTCTGTTTTCTTTATTCATTTTTTTTTAGATTCCACCTTTAAGTGAAATCATGTGGTATCTGCCTGTGTGTGAACTTTTTCACTGAGCATCCTATAGCATAATGCCTTCTAGGTCCCTCCACGTTGATGCAAGTGGCAAGGTTTCATTCTTTTTTGTTGCTAAGTAACATTCCATGATATACACCACATCTATTTTATTCATTCCTCTCTCATGGACCCCTAGGTTGCTTCCATATCTCCACTATTGTTAAGTCATGCTGAAATGAACATAGGGGTGCAATGTATCTTTTCAAATTCGCGTTTTTTGTTGTCTTTGGATAAATGCCTAGCAGTGGAATTGATGAGTTGTATGGCAGCTCTCATATCTAATTTTTTGAGGAATCTCCATGTCATTTTCCATAGTAGCTGTAATAAATTACAAGCCGCGAGTTCCCTTTCCTTCACGTCCTCACCAGCACTCATCGCTTGTTAATTCTTTGATGAAGGCCCAAATAATGTATATCTGAGGACAAGTAACAGGTGGCAGAGGGTAGAGAACCAATATCTGGCTCAAGCTGTCTTTAAACAGCCAGCTCAGGACAAGGCTGCAAATTAAAGTTTTGATTTCTGCTAAACTGATATTTTTCCTTATTGCTGTTATAGCTGTCGTTTGCATTTTTAATGCTGATAAATGAATTTCAGGTAGTCAGCATTTCTTTTCTGTTATAATAAGGTTATAACAGAAACACAATCATATAATAAATATGGAAATAAAGGCTTGAATCTTAATAGCCATCCCTGATAGTTCTCTCAGGAATTGATAATACCCATTTGCTGGATTCTCTAATTAAAATCAGACTTCAAGATTTGGAAATTCTAAGTAGAATTTACCGTTATAATTTCGATAAACAAATTCTGTTCTGGAGTTGCTTTCTTTGTACCTGGCCATGTTTGCGCTCTGGCGTGGGGCAACCCTTCAGCGATTCAGCAGGTAACAGGAGGGAGAGGTTTGTGGCTGATGTTCACGAGCTCAGACCGAGCAGCATTTGGAATAATTTGAAATGCACTGGCACTGACAGCATCAGGCTGTCTTACTGCGGTCTCCATGACTTTGTGTCGAGAAATTCCTGTTTTAGTTATTTGACCTCTCTGCCAGCTGGTAATGGAGTAATGGAAAAACAATTGTCTTGGTTTTTTTTTTCACCAATGTCTCTTGCCAACCGAACTTCCTGGAAGCTGTGTGCGCCCCAAGCGAGTCAGCAAATGCTTGCTCAGATGAAAAGAAGCTCTTTGAATGAACTGTTTGTGAAACAAGCAGTTGTTGAACAGCGGTCGAAAATCCTGTTCCTTGCGAAGTTCTCCCATTTCAACACGTGCTGGTGTAAAAATGGAAAGCCTCGGACCCGGTCTCCAGCTGTGTCAAACGGCCAACTGTCTGCAGATGAGGCAGGTCAGACGCAGAACGAGAGGACAAGGAAGGTGTGGGATGCGGCCACCCAACAGGATGGCGTCGGACAGTGGGGACGTGAGACTTCTTGGGTTGAATGTGGTAGAAAAATGATCCTACTGCATGAGTGTGTGGGCGTGTACATTAAAAGCAAAGGAAATGATCTGTGAAGTGACTAACGTGAGTCTCTGAGCAGATGGCTGGGTGCACACTGCAGACTTCCCTGTATCTGCACTTTCATCAATACTTGGTAATTGACCACGGGTGTCTAGCTAAATAGAAACCTCTTGGAGTCGGCTGTCACCGAGCTGAGCCAGCCCTCCCCGAGGACTGAAGCACTGTGGAATCCAGGCCAGCCTTGTCCCGTCTGTCCCAGGCTGGCAAGCCGTCTCCCCACTTACTGGGGGAGCCGGCTGTCAGGAAACTCGGGGGGGTGGCGGTTCCCGGGCCCCCCTTCCTCCTCACAGTCAGGCCGCTCCTCTGGGAGTGGCAGACTTCACGCAAATGTTTTCTCCACCTGGAACGAAGCAACAGCTTTGGCAAGCCTGCCCCAGAACTCAAGGATTTTCTCAAGTTCCGTCGGCTGCCTCTGTTCAGATCCTGAGACCCCAAGAGACCGTCTGACTAGTTGTCTGGGGCGTGGGGAGCAGGGAGGCGTTGAAATCCTTCTCCTTTTTCTTGCTACTCTAAGAAGGTTTTGACATGCACACTCTGGGTGCTGCCGTTTCCTGCCAGGCTGTAGCCAGAAACAGAAATGTGACTTCAGGCGGTGGCCTCTCTGTCAGATCTTAGGGCATCGGGAACTTGAAGGGGGATGTGGGAGGGAGAGATTTTACTTCGCCTGTAGGACCTTCCAAAATGCTGGGTTACTCTTACCAAAGCTTAAAAGGGGAGAGAAAGAGGTTGAGTTTCGTTAGAACCTCCGCTGCGAAAAAAATGAGGCATGTGTCTCTTTTGCACGAAGCAGCGCCGAGAGTGAAAGGCAACGGGGACAGCAGCTGGGACTGACATCAGGGAAAGGCTGTTACGACCGTCACCCATGTTCGCTGCACGCGACGTGTGAAATCCTTTCCTCAAAGCCGTGCGGCTGCCGGCCTCGCTTGCCCGCTGATGTCAGCGAGAGGGAAATTATAAATCTTTTAACTGCTGCCGATGTATAAAGAAATAAGCCCACACTTTGTCTTATCCACTGTGGTTCCTCGTGACTGACATTATTACACCGATACCGAAGGAATTAGTTAGTGGTGATGGGCCACTTAACGGCTTCGCGCCGCCAAACACGTTCTTAACACTAAACGCTGTTGAGTGCATGGACAGAATTTGCGTTTGCTTTTGTTTAAAAAATATACCTGAAGGCTGGTTAAGCCAGGTTTAATCATTATAGGCTGATATAATTATAAGTATAATTCCAAGTCTTGCTCTCTCAGCTGAGGCGTTTCTTAAATCAAAATGACAAAATAATTCGGGATATTTTTCCGGGTTTTTGGCAGCCTGTGACATTTCATTAGCGAGGCTAAGCCAACTTCTCTACAATGGATCGCAGACCTTTTTGCATGGATTAAACGGAGTGTGTGGACATAAATATATCTACGTGGTGAAACTGATTCTGGTCGGTGAAATATGTTTTTATTGAAGCCTTTGCTTCAGATTGGGGTGTTTCGACTTTAAGTGTCAGTTAGCGTTTGAACAAGATCCCCAAACCTTTCAGCCCCCAACACATGAAGTGGTTTCTGATTGCCTGAGAAGACCCTGAGCAGAAAACAGCTGAACCCAGGTCCTGGGTCGGACGTCTCTAAAAGTAATAGCTTAGAATTTAGGTTTTTGTTTTTGTTTTGTTTGTTTTTGTTTTTGTTTTGTTTTTGTTTTTGTTTTTGTTTTTGAGTGCTAACTACATGCTACACACTGGAGGAGAAATTTTTCCTCTATTCATCGTAGGTTCTCAGCCAAGGCTATGTAAAAAAGACAGATTAACAAAAACAGACAAACAGAAGTTTATTAACAGGTATGTTTCATATACACATGGGGGAAATTTAGAGATGACTAAAATAGTCTCAGATCTGCTTTGGGTAGCAATGGACCTTGTTGGACTAGATGTTGGCGACCCCCACAAATTCGCTCGTTGAAGTCCTAACCCCCATACGGCTATAGCTGGAGATCGGACCCCTGAGAAAGTAATGATTCTGACTGAGGGCCTGAGGGTGGAGCCCTGATCCTGCAGGATTAACGTCCTTATAAGAAGCAACACCTGAGAGCGAGCATCCTGTCTCTCCAAGTGCACAAAGAGGAGGCCATGTGAGCACACGAGAAGAGGCAGCCGCCCACAAGCCAAGAGAAGAGGCCTCAGGGGGAACTCTACCTGCCAGCACCTTGGGCTCGGACTGCTCAGCCTCCAGAACCGTGAGAATGAAGTTCTGTTGCGTACGTGCCCCAGCGTGTAATATTCAGTCGTGACAGCCGGGGTTGACCAACGCAGGACCCTTGCTGTCCTCTGCCACCACTCTGTCCCCTGCACATTCTTCTGTCGTCTGCTACCCAAGTGCACACCGCATGTGACTCTCTGAGCTCGAACCTGCCGGCTCTCCTTACTGACTGGGCTCCACCTTCGTATTCGCAAACATGGCGTACCCCCTGAGGTCTGCTGTGACTCTCCCAGAGCCCTGGTCTTGGTCTCTGCTCTGCAGCCTTGGCCACAAGGACACCTTGTCCTCACCGGTGTATCTCTCTGGCAAGTTTGCCAGCCAGTACCCTGAGCTTCCTCACCAGGAACTTCCCGACGCCTTCCTGTGTGCCCCATGGAAGGGCCTGGAAACACACCGGAGAAGCAGTCAAGGCCCTTCTTCTGTCTCACGTGGGGGACGTGGGGTTCTCCTCTCGGTCACATCCTGGGTTCTCTCTGCCCCGGCACACAGATCACATCAGAGAGCGCTTGACATGTTAGTGAAACTCAAGGAACTTAGAAAATTGCTCCCTCCTCCCCCACAAGGCTTGGCTTTCAAGACACTTGTCTCATGAAAGATGTCAAGAGAACGGGCTTTGGGGCTCAACGCTGCTCAACGGTCTCTCTTTTATTTTCTGAGCTATTCCATTCCTTTTCTCTAGCTAATGAGCAGGTTAAGTGTTCCCAACACGTTTACAAATTGTGCCTGTTTCGCATTCATTCTTCTCAGAATAATCCGAGGAAGTTGGAGGAAGGTGGATTCCGGACTGGCTTCCTTTTAACAGAAGCTGGAGGATTGGTGTGTGAGTGTGTATGTTTGTTTTGGGGGAATAGTTTCTAAAGTCAGATCAGAATGGAATCTTATATCAAAATCACTCTTAAAAAGCCCTGAGGCGCACCTTGCAGACAGGCTGACATCTCCCGACGCCCCTCTGACGAGCGGTCAGTGTTCCCCCAGCTCTGAAACAGATCGGTCAAGCATCGGATGAAGAAATCGGCATGTTCAGGGGATGTGATGCACACACACAAGAATTGTCCTTTAAAATACTGGAATCCCACTCAGCACAGTGAAATGGCCACACTTCGAGAAGCACGAGACCATAGATTCCATCTGCTACGTGGAGGGCAGAGGCTTGGAGTGGGAAAGATGGGTGTCACAGACCGCTGGCGAAGCCTCCTCGTCTGCCTGGCACCACTCTCTAAATTAAGAGAAGCACGTGAGTGTGCAGTGGCCCATGGAGCAATCTCCATTTCACAGGAAGAATCCCAGTAAGTGGGAGAGTGGCTGTCACTCGCCCAGGTTATCCCATGTTGGTGGGCTGGCACTGAGGTCTGAACCACACCCCCGCCGTCAGGACCCCCAAGCCGCACGGGTGTGCGTGTGTCTGGGAATTGGGGGTCCAGGCAAAGTTCTGGATTTCACTAAAATTTAAAATAATTCTACCGATACAGAAGAGACTTGTGGCTCCGGGGAGAGAAACTTTTCCTTGACCCTCTGAGGGTCCCTGGCTTGGCCTAAAAATCAAACTGAAAAAGATGCGTGAACAGGAGCACAGCAGACAAATTTATTTAAGTTTTCCACGACCAGAGAGGCTGCGTACGGAGAGGAACACACGAAGGAATGGTTAATCCGGAGCATTTCTACGAAGAGTGGAAAGTCACGGGAAACCCTAGCCGGATGAAGGGCGTGAGCTCAGGGCAGCGAGCTGGGGGTGTTAGCCGGGAAGGCCTGCTAACTGGGGTTCCTCTCGGCGTCCTTCTGTCTCCTGAGATAAAGATGCCCCTTCCCTCTGGGTAAGTGGGGAACGGGCCTCTCTCACAGAGGGCCCTCCGTCGGCTTCAGGGAGAAGGAGGTCAGAGAGTCCTTCCTGAATCTGCTGTCACTCCAATTCCCGCAGCTTAAAACGGTCGAGGTGCCGTGGTTGGGGGCGGTGTGTTCTGAACCCCATCAGACTGAAATTATGGAATAGGATGCCTCAGACTTCAGGGAAACAACAGAAACCATTTGCTTTGGAAACGTGCGGCCTTGGCAATGAACTCTCAGGTCCTTCAGGATGAGGAAGAATTAAGTAGGTTTATCGTGACGTGGCGCTGATGGAGCCACGTGAATTTCCGACTGGACTGGAGCGGGGGGTGTGTCCTCGCCAGCAGCTGGCAGGGAGCCTGGCACCCGTGGGACTCAGGCCGTCCTCCTCGCCTCCATGTCGTCAGCCGTCAGGACTCAGTTTGTTCGTCACATCTGGCCCTCGCCAGCTGTTCCTCGCTTTTCTTCCTTCTGTGTCTCGCTCCATCTGGGAAAACAAATGTGGCACGAGTTCTCGCCTCAAAGTCAAAAGTAATGAGCAAAGTAAATTTTCAAAATTCCTTTTCAAAAGTCATTTTCAAATCCTGAACAGAAATTGCCATTAATTTGAATCACATTCTGAGAGGCGAGAAAGGCTTCTTCTGTCCACATGCGGATCAGTGTATTCGCATGCCCCGGCTTGACTCTTCAGAGCCCACATTTCGGCTGGTAGTTGAAACAAACTTCTGAATTCCCGACCTTCCAGGTTTTATCAACGAAGGAACTTTATTTTCAATACAGAATAACGGTAAAGTTTCATCAAACTGTGATACAAACAGAGGAATTTCAAGGTTTATAACTTTTCTTCCTTTTATAGGATATATGCATATCCCTAAACACGTGTATTATTAATAACTCATTAATATTAACTTTACCTAAAAATGCATTATTCACAATATAATCTGTGCAATACACACATTGTTTTTCTCCAGACTCTTTAGTTAGAAAACCCAAGCTCCCTTTTTCTTGATGTTGGTGAAGAAAGACAATTCTACAAAAGCTGATTTCTAATGACCAAGAGAATTCGTAATCTCGTAGTCAAGGTGTCAACACAGAATCAATAATTCTTCCAAAAGAGAAAGATTTCAAACCAGAGATTGTTTTCCAAGTTCGAGAAGGCACAGGGGATTGTGGGAGCAGCATGTCCTTAAAAATGCACTATGCGAGTTTTCTGTGTTTTTTTGTTTGTTTTCTGTTTTTTGTTTTTTGTTTTTTGTTTTTGTTTTTGTTTTGTGGCCCCTTTCTAAAGTGGGATCTGAAATCCTGGGACATAAAGACACCCACCACATGACGTCATTGTCCCCGATGGATGTGCTTGAAGACCCTGTCAAAAGGTTTGCAGTAGCAGCCCACTCACTGCCTCCAACTTGTAGATGCCACTTTTCACTCTGCAACGAGGCCCTGGCCCGGCACGTCGCAGACAAGCTCTACGTGATCAGCTCTGTGTGAATTTTCAGAAACCGTTAACGTTCGAAGGTGCACATCATAATCCACATCTCTGAAGGGAAAGAGGAAGATGCTGACTTCCGTCTTTGTTTGCTCCTGTTGTGGGGCTCGCAGGCTCCGGACAGCGCTTGTCCACACCACCTCCGAGGCCCGCATCCTGGGCAGGGCGGCCCCTACATGGAGTTTGAAGTCAATTAGCCAGTGACTCCAAGAGTCACTAAGGGACTGTTCAGGACGTTGCTTCTTGAGAACATTTGCAGCCTTGCAAATAGTATTCAAAAGTCGTTAGACCATAAAGAGTTTTCATTACCCTTCATTTGAGGCAGCGGCAAACACTTCCTGAGCGAGGGCCTCCTTGGGGTGCTGTGCCAGGACCCGTGGGTGGAGCGAGAGGGCATGCCGTGCCGAAAACCACAGCGACTGGGAGGAAATACACAGCTGAATAATGTAAAAGCATATGAAAGGCAAAAGCTTTCTAATGAAAGCATTTTCATAATTGTTGAGCTGTAGAAAGAAAACACTGATAGAGCTGATTATACAAAAAGGAGGGACAGCTGAATGTCAGAAGACACTGGGCCATAAGGCAAATAGTGTCTACGGCCATGCACCCTGAACAAGCCCGATCCTGTCTGGTCTTGGAAGCTAAGCAGGGTTGGGCCTGGTTAGTACTTGGATGGGAGACCACCTAGGAAGACCAGGTGCTGTAGGCGTAAAAAGTAAAAAATAAGGGATTGTAAACTGACAAGGTCGTTGCAATCTGTGAGGTCAACCAAATGTTGCCTCGCCTAAAAAAAGAAAAAAAGCAAATAGTAAAGTGGGACAACTCTTTTAAACTATATGACAAAGGGTCCTATCCTTTATAAACGCCTCAAATGGACCCACGAAGATGAACGCTCCAGTAGAAAAACAGTCCGAGGATACGAGCAAGCCCTTCGCAGAAGAAAGGTGAATGGTCAGCAAACACAAACGCTAAACATCACGTGTTCAAGGAAACGCAATTTAAATAACGGAACCTTGAAACCTATCACTTTTTTCCTTGCGTAAATATACCCAATGCCCAGGGAACAGCCTGACTTGGAGGTGCGTGTCCCTACCCAGTTCTGAGCCATCTGTCCTCTGTTACCCCCACCCCCATGCCACCGACTCTTGCCACCTGTCCTGGCAGTGGAGGGCAGCCCAACTGCAAGGGCCTGGGGCGTGGGGCCGGAGTGGACACCACAGTGACCCAGAGGCTCCCGGGAGCGGAAGTGGAGGGGTCAGAAATCAGAGCTTCGCAAAGCAGCAGACGGGGCAGGGCAGGGGCTGCGGGCAGCTCCGGGCTCTCTCGCTCAGTGGCCAGGTCCCCGGGACCCCCACGAGCCCACGGGCAACCCCTCTTTCCACCCAGCTGCTTCCAGCCCGGTTCTGCTTCCGGCGAGTGATACGTCAGGTCTACACTGCCAGCAGCGGAGTGAATCAGCCGACACCATCAGAGGCATTGGGGAATTTGGGTCACAGCCTTTCCCGGTCGGAGGGTTGATCGAAGACATGATTAAAGCTTCGCATCCAGGCACACTTATTGAAATATTATTTTTAGTAGTGAAAAATTATAAACAACTTGGAAGTTGCACAGGAAGGAATCTGTTTACTTCCCTAGGAAGATATGCAGAGGTCATGGCCCTTGTTCATGGCAGACTGATGTTGTGAGGCTGCTGCTGGAAAGCTAAGCAACGTGCGCCCTAAATGGGCAGGAAACGGCATTTTCGTGCATGCGGGAAAAACCCTGAGAGCATTCCCCCAAACGTGTCAATCTTTTATTTCAAATCATACTACATTTATAGATAGGATGAAGGAAAAGTCCGGAGAATTCTCATAGACCTTCACCCAGGCTCACCAACTGTTAACATTTTGCTACACACACACACACACACACACACACACACACACACATACACACACACATAATACCTATTATGACTCTATAAAACAATACATATTTTTATATTATATACATTAATATGTATGTATAATAGGTATGTTATATAATTTGTATATAATATATAATTTTATATAACACATGATTAATGTGTAATATGTGTAATATTATTTATATTTTATATGTGTGACATATGTATGACATGTATGTTATTATAGATGTAATATCGCACACACTATATAAAACTATATATCATTCTTTCTGAACTATTTGATAGTAAGTGGCAAGAATCACCCCCTTCCCATATATACTGACCTTCAGATGTAATTATTGTTTTCTCTTTTGTTATTCTACTTCCAAATGTCCTACCTTTGTAATTAGATAAAAATAACGACTTACGTTATCTTAAGTCATAAATTACAACTGTTCACCTCTCAGATTTTTTTAAGTAATTTTTAAATTAACAGGCTAAACAGTAAGTTGACACAAATCTTTGGAAATCAACTTAGAAATACCTATTCGAGCTTTAAAATAAACATTTCTTTTGAACTGATGATCCTACTGTTGGGATTCTATTCTAAGAAAATCTAACGTTTTTAAAGGGAATTATGTACATAATTTAATTACAGTGTTCTTTTTAAGAGAAAAAAAAATGTAAATAAACGAAATGTCCGACAACAGCGAAGTTGTTGTGAAAACTGGTTTTTCCATTTGAAAAGATACGGTCATTAAAATGGTACGTACAGAACTTATTACCACTGGTAAACAAATGGCAACGTTAGGAACTGGTCATTTGGGGGGAGTGTATGGGAGGTCATCCCGAAAAGGCTCCTGAGAAAGACAAGGAGCCGTCTGTCTGGCCTGCAGGCCAGGCTCACCTCCCCTGTCAGGAGGAGAGAGACCAGAGAGCCCTCGAATGCCAAAGGACACTTGCCAGGGCACCCGTGTCCCAGGGGCAGTGAGCACAGAGGGACCCCAGGGCACAGCAGAGAGGATTTCACTTTCGCACCATTCCGTGCCCAAGGTCATTCCATGTCCAAGGTCATTCCACGTCCTCTCCTAGTAAGCCCACCTGCAGTCACACCTGTTCCCAATACAACATTCTGGAAGCCACCACACTAACTGGAAATGACCCTGTAAATGAACCTATCTCCCCCTCTCCGGCCGAGCCTCGGAGGTAAAAGTGTAAGTGGAAACTAAAGAGCCATCAAGCCTGGGGGGTGGGAGCGAGCGGTGGAGGGGTGAATTTCCTGTAAACTGAGCCATCAGCAGCCTGCCGATTATGAAGACCCACCTCCGAAAAGGTCAGTTTTTAGAAACAAACGGTCACTGACCTGGGAAAAATACTCATTTTTAAATTGTGTGAATGGTCCTGGTTTCGTTTTCATTTCACTGTGCAGCTCTCGAGGACTGCTCCCATGCTTCTCAAGGCTGCTGTGACAACCCGACTTAGTGCGTGAGGGGTGACCGTCTCCCCAAATCCTGAGCATAGACCTCTGGTCTGCTCAGTGGAAGTTCAGCTCTGCATGAACATAGCCAGACATGGCGATGACTTTGGAAAACAGGACGCCATTCTTGGCCAACCTTCACGGTGGGGTTCAAGGTCAACGTGGAGATGTGGGCTCTGTCTCCCGGGCAGACCGCGGGCTGGGCCGAGGTCCCCCCCAAAAAGCAGAATCGGACTTGGTGACACAGCTCTGGTGGAGGCCAGTCCAGGACAGGAAGGATCTGGTCATTCTTTAATATAATTTATTCAATCTTGCAAAAAAAAAAATCACTTCTGAGATGAATACAACCATAAGTACTGCTGGAACAGAAAAGAAAATCGTTAACAATAAGCATAGTCTCACTGCCAAACCCTCCATCTCAGGCGCAGAAGGTCTTTGGGGGGGGATGGCTTTTAAGTTCAGGTGGGAAAGATTTAGAAACTGCAAGAGTCCCGAGGATTTGCAAGAGAGCCCTAACATCTGTGTCACAACGTCGGTGAAGCAGCCAAAAAGGCCAGAAGAGACTCCATCCGCAAGAATAAACCTCCGAGCGCAAGTTTAAATTCGAAAATCAGTTTCACTTCTACCAAATGAGATCTGCAGATTTTACAAAAAGGTCCGAGTCGTGCGGGAGCAACGAGGACGACCGTTATGGGGGCGGGAGCAGCTGTCCCTTGATGCTCGTGAGGACGGCAGACAGCGTGCCCAGGTGGGGTCAGGGCCGGATCAGGAGGCCAGGAGTCAGTGAGGGTTTCAGACGTCAGTCTGCAGACAAGAGCGACTCACGGACCTAGAAAACACGCTCAGGGCCCAGACAAAGCGAGGGTCACGGGCAGCTCGGTGCTACGTCCCCTGCTTGGGGAGATGCAATCCTGGGGGGCGAGGTGGCGGTCAGCGTGACCACCCCCGCCTGTCTGGGACGACAGTAGCCAGTGCTCTCGTACTCTGGGATACGAAGCCTTCCGACCGTTGTGGGCTGTCCCATCTTCTGCTTAGGAAAGAATGAGAAAAAGTGGCCTCCGGCGCTCGGGCTCCTGGCACAGGGGGCTGAACTGGCCCCAAAGGGAACATCTGCAGAGAGACCCCCCGTCTCAGCTTTGTCCCCAGGAGGAAGAAGCACGGCCCACCCAGCCGTCTGCTGCCCATTTAAGCAGCTGCTCGAAGTCACGTTTTCACAAGAAAACCCAGGACAGAACACGTTGGCTCTGGGGCTCACAGTTCCGGAACACGTGAGGCTGGCACCCCGGGCCCCGCCAAAGCCCGTCTCCCTGCCGAGATCTGCTTGGAAGTCGGTGGAAACCAAATGTGCTCATTTCTGTGTCAGCGGATTTCAGCTCTGCAGCAGGTTGCCGTCAGAAGATTAGAGCGCTCTCCCTTTTCCAGAAAGGCTTCGAGGCAATGCCTGTGTGGACGCCACCGTCATTGGCATGCGGCGTTCGGGTGTCCGAGCATTGTTTTAGGAAAAATCTGGTTTGCGCAGTTCTTTCCTGGAATTGCAAGTCTGGGTGTTTTCTCAGAGGGAAGTCATAAGTCAGTTTTCAAAAGGCACGTCCTGAAGGAAGCCGTGAGCAGACTCAGATAAGGGGACCGTCTTTCGGACAGTGCTTGCGTGGCGTGTCATTGTGGCAGCACAGAGGGTCCCCAGGAGTCTGACCCCAGCCTCCCTCCCCTGTTCCCAGCCTCCGCTCATTCCTCTGTATTTGTCCACGTTCTTCCTTCTACCGAGAAACCCACCCTCAGCGTCTTCACCTGCCGATCTCCTCTCCACCCTTCAGAATCTCCTCTCTTCCCGCAAGTGGATCCTGACCCCACCACCACATTCCTACACCCTGTGTGACCGCTGCGTAAACGCCTCTGAGATCCGATTAAAATTCTGTTTTTAGGGAAGGAAGAGACAATGTAGCGACATGGGAAACTGTCACTATCTGTTAAGTGAAAACAATCTATTATAAAAAATAGGTCCGGCATGATCTCAAATTGGGTTAAGATAGCTAAATAGATAAAAATATATATCCGTACTAAAATGAGAGGTAATAGTAGCATGGATGGTTTTTGCTTTTTTTCCTTTGTGCTGTTACAGTTTCTAAACGTTTTATCATGCACTTGGTACTAGTTGCTATCGCCACTGTAACGAAAGACCACAAACTTAACACGAGTCTATCATTTTACAGCTCTGTAGGTGTCACTGGTGAGAATCAAGGTGACACAGGGCTGCGTCCCTTTCTGGGCGCTCCAGGGACAAATCCACTTGCGGGCTCACTCAGGGTGTTGGTAGAAGTCAGCTCCCCGAGTCCTTGGTTCCCTGGGGGTCCCGTTTCCTTGCTGGCTGTCAGCTGAGGACCATTCTCAGCTTCTCGACGCCACGCACACTCCTCGGCTCGCGGTCTCCTCTCACCACCTTCGAAGCTGGTAACAGTATCACATCTCCCTGAAACCTCGAATCTGTCCTGCCTCTTCATCCCTGTTGTCTCTAGATGAACAATTCTGCCTTCACAAACGCTGGGCCCACGCATCTCCCTCGTCTGAGGGCAGCTGACTGGCAGCCTTAATTCCATCTGCAAGTCGAATTCTTGTTTGCCGTGTAACTTAACATATATATTCACAGGCATGACACTGGGGGACCGAGAAAAAGTTTAAGACCAAATCCTGTCTCCTCCACACATTTATTTTTAATTAATGAAAATAAGTCATTGAAAAGGGAATCAGTTTAAATGAGGTGAAGGAGAGTCCTCCATCTCTTAGACTTTTTAAATAAGTCAATCTTGGCTACAAGTGGCTCATCACTTCTGTAAATATGTTATTTTCTTAGAAACCTGTCTTCTTGGAGTTAACCAAAATTTTAAACCTCTTGGCAAAACTTCTATTTTTTCTTTAAGAACGAGCCTCCTTTCCCTCTGATTCCGGACGTTGTGCGTGTTTCCCGAATGGTCGGTTTCCCCTCCCTGCACACCAGTCCTTCGAAGCGTGGGTGGTCTCCTTTCCCACCATCATCCCGGTCTGGGCACGTGGCTTGTTTTGGTCAGTGGACAGGAGCAAGCTGATGCAGTCAGAGGCTTGAAAATGAAGTGCACAGTGTGACTTGGCCTCCCCGAAACCGCCACGTGATGAGCCTGGCTGGTTCCGGGGAGAACCGGAGACAGCTCGGGGTAGGGACATCCAGCCCAGTTCACACCTGAGACCAACCAACCTGCCAGCTACCT
The DNA here is from genome assembly GCA_028627145.1 of Eidolon dupreanum. Taxonomy (NCBI): domain Eukaryota; kingdom Metazoa; phylum Chordata; class Mammalia; order Chiroptera; family Pteropodidae; genus Eidolon; species Eidolon dupreanum. Next base: position 1,937,646 of record CM053506.1, read on the forward strand.
GAAACACAAGCGCAGCCACACCAGGCAGTACTGAGCCGATCCGGCTGTCAGCTGACCACAGAGACCCACCAAGCCAGACTGGACCCAACCAACAGCCCACTGACCCCCAGAATCATCAGAAATGACACTTCCTTTTTCTTCCTTTAGGCCACTAAATTTGGGGTGTATTGAACGTGAAATGATACTTAGAGACCACAATGTATGTAGGTACTAGAAGCACTCTACTGCTGGGTGGTCAGCATTTCTAGACCTCCCAAAGCATAAAGCTAGAAATGTTGTTAAAAATAAAATGTACAATGAGCTTAGAATTTAGGAGGCATTTTACTCGATCCCTCTCATCTTAAATCTCAGAAGGACAACCCTAACCCTACAGTTAATAGTATGATTATTAAAAACTCTTTAAATTGTTCTTTCTATTGTTCATTCTTTTTGTTCTTAGGGTATGTCTTATTAATGTTTAATGTTTTAAAGTCACATCGAATAGTTTCTGTCTTTGCGGTCATGCCAAAACTCAACACACAGTTCAGCTTATTCGTTTCATTTTGCTTTGAATTTAGGGACTGCTTTTTTGAATATTTCAATTTGTTTCATAGTTGCATAAGAATATTTTCATAATTTCAAAATCAAGTATACAAACCAAAGTATATTCAGAGAAATCTAACCTATTCCTTCCTATCTGTCATGATCCTTTATTTTCTTTTATAGAATAATTTAAAAATATGTATGGTTTTCATTGAAAAACAATATAATAATAGTATTGTGTTATATACAACTCATACCACAACTTCCTGTTCATACCACAACTTCCTGGATAAAGGGTAGCCGACAATACACACTTTCCTTCACTTAGCTTTTGAGGCCAATTTATATGATAGCAGTTTTATTCACATTCATTAATTAAGAAAATAAACAAGGGCAAGAAAACAACAATGCATTCAGTAGCGTGTTTAAATAAATTTATTAACCCTAATGCGTTGCCGTGTACTTGGAAAATATTAGTCCTCGTGTCTGTTCAACCTACAGTAGGTTATACTTGGCACAAATTTTGACAATCAGGAACCACAGAAGGACAAGTCCTAAATTATCATTTTTCCCTTTTATGGATTTAGATGCCCCTTTTTTAAAAGAAAAATTAATTAATTAACTTTTACTTTTCATGATAATTTTAGATTTACAGAAAAGTTGCGAAGTTAGTACAGAGAATTCTCGCGTCCTCTTCCCCCTGCGGTCACCATCTAAAACGACACAGTGCATTTGTCAAGGCCAGGGCACTAACCTGGCTAAGTTACTGCTAACTCACCCCCAAACTTTCTTCAGATTGCCCCAGTTTTTCCACTAATGTCTTTTTGCTGTTCTAGGGCGTGATCCAGGATAGCACACCACATTTACTATCTTCCCATTTTTAATCGACATACAAACCCATCGATGTTAAAGAGGGCTCCCATTTCACAGGTGGTAAGAGACAGAAACCAAACAGTTTCCTGGGACGATCACAGGATTTAAGTCCAAATCTTGGGGAATCTGCTTTTATATGAGACAGTCCGGTTTAGAGGAACAAAACGACAACTCCGGATCAGGCAGACTCGCCTATGTTTGTGGCTGAGTAGCTGTGATGTCTCGATTAATTTATTTACTATCCCTGAGCCTTAGTTTTCCATCTGTAAAATGGGAAGTTAAAATATACCTCACAGGGTAATAGGGAAGTTTATAAATAATATGAGCGAGGTGTTCTGACCACAGTAAGTGCTCAGTGAATGGTAACTGCCATTATCATAGCATCATTATTGGGAAGTCCTGTGACTGGCCCTTGGGAATGGGATGTCTGGTCACCTGCTATACAAGATATAATTCCCTCTTATCAAAAAAAGAGGTGATTTTTATTCCACCAGCTCACTGTGGGGTTACAGGTCAGATATGCAGCAGACGTTTTTCGAGGGACATTTATCTCTAAATCTGCCATGACTCGCATATCGACTGCACGCTTTGTAGCAACAGGTGTGTTGACCCTACCTGCAGGCATGTTCTCCAAAAATAAGCATCTCGTAAGTTAACAGGTATACGTTTTACTTCTGAAAAGACCGTTGATGCTTTTTAAGTACTTTCCGACAAGGTCTCTTTGGGGTTTTGTTTGTTCATTTGTTTCTGTTCTTTTGTGGGGTTTTGGTTTTTTTTTTTTGGGGGGGGGGGTGGGTAACAGAAAACAAATGCCCCCCTTTGTGGAAAATTGCTACGGCCTCGATTTCCAGGCGGCGTGTATGTGTGTGCCTGTACATGTGCTTCTTCTTCTTTTGTGGGAATACAGAGGCTTTTGTGTCACTTTCTGAAATAGAGCTCAAAAGTAGGTCAAGAAAAGAGCCGTAAAATAGGTCAATTGCCATAAATATAAGCCAAAGAAGGAAATGGGGTTCAGCTCTAGAAAGGCCTCGTGTTTCGAGCTCTGGTGGCCACTGCGTGACGGCTACGGGGACATCACAGGCGGCGGCCCCAGTTGCTACAGCACTGTGCTGTCGTCACAGGTGGCATGGCTCCTGCAGGGCCGCCCCCAGGACGGGGCCGCCCCCAGGACAGGGCCGCCCCCAGGACAGAGCACGTGGCTGCTGGGCTTCGGGACCAAGTGGGCAGATGTGAGCCTGATGGTGACAGGAAGCCCAGCACAGGTTTGGGGACAACGTCCTTCTCGGGATGAGTAGGCAGGGTTCTCTCTCCCCTCCAGAGGGAGGTTTGAATGGCAAAACCACACTTGCGGGGAATGTCTCTGGTATTCCAATGCGGATGCACTTGGACGTGAAAGGCAGCCCCACTTCCCCCGCCCGGGGCCACGCCGCTGTTCCCCCACCCCCGCCCTCGTCCCCCCCCGCCCCCCCGCCCCCATGCTGCTGGAAGTGTGCCTCAGAGGATCCGGTGCAGGACGGCTCTCTCCTTCCTGCCAGGGCCTCCTCTGTGATGGCGCGTTGCGTCCTCACCCCGGCCGGTCGTTTTTCCATATGGCACCCGAGACTGTCTACATCCTGCCCCCAAGAGAGACAGACAGCATTTTCCTGATGGCGCAGAATTTGATTCCCCAGGACCAGAGTTTTATAAGGTTTTTTGGCACTCTACCAGGTGCAGGGGCTCACCAAGAGATTATAATTTCTTTCTTTTTTTTTTTTTTTTTTTAAATCTGTCCAATTTGACTTTGTGACCAAGCCTTTTCCATGCGACTTTCTGAGTTATTACCGACACACATTTCTGGTTTCAAATTATTCTGACTCATGTTCTCATTTATTTTTTCCATTGTTGGCAATATCTGCGAGTAACCACAATCTTTATCCATTGTTTGATAACCAGAATGAAATGCAGTTTGGGGTTATTCGGAGCTTTAAACATGTTTTATTCTGTTTCTATTAAATTTAAAAATAATACCAGACGTAACAGCCTGAGTTAAAAACTAAAGATTTTAGAAAATAAAACATGTCCTGCTATGGATTGCTACCTCTTTGGGAATCAGCTCTAACTTGATTTACAATGGTAATGGCCCTTAACTGGAACCCATCATGGAGGTTATTTGGAGAATGATATAGGAAAGACATGAAATACAGCCTAGTGATCTTCTTGGACCTCAGCAAAAAACCACTCACTTGGGATCGCCACAGTCATGGGGTCTTGTGCTTGGGCTGGAGAGCTGTGGAGAGAGGAAGAGCCTTCAAGCCCCAAACAGAGACATGGTCACATGCTGGTTCATTTATCCACTCCACCGGAAACAGAGGCCCCTTTTTCTCAGGCTGCAGGTGAGGTGTGGACCCATCACTCACAGCAGTGGGCAGGTGGAGGGCAGCAACCTCTGAGCCGCTCCCTGCCCGGAAGGGTAGATGGACGCACACAGTGATAATCGTACTACAAAGCGGGGAGCCTGAGACCAGCCGTGGATACACAGAAACCACGGAAATAAAAAAAGAAGTCTCTGCTTTGCCTGGAGATGTAGAAAAGACTGCGCAGAGGACATGTCGGCCCTCTGGGTCCGCCGGTGGGAAGGAGAAGGGCGCTCCGACGTGGGAGAGGCGCGTGGAAACCACGAGGCGCTGCACGCGCTCGCGCGTGGGGTGGTCCCGGTGGCTGAGGGATGGATCTGTGTCTCAGCGGGCGGGACAGAGGTGAGGCTGGAGCTGCCGCTTGTGGTCAAACCCCAAACAGCCTTGCACGTCCCTGGGAGGAGGTGCGGGCGAGATCTTACCGAAGTTTCGTCGGATAATCATTTTAAAAGTGTCCTGGCGGTAGCAGCAGCTGGAACGACAGCAGCGAGCCCCAGGAGCCTGAGACCGTCATCAGAGGAAGCACCGTGGTCCCCCAGCCTGGGACTGGGCGGCAGCGGCGGAGGGGACAGACCTGCGGTGCGCGGCTCAGAGGTGGAGTGGACGGTGGGGTTTGGTGACTAATTAGAAGGGCATGGTTGAGGGGGAGAGAGAAGAAGGAGTCAGATATGACTCAAGCTTTGGGCAAGAATCAGCAGGGAGGAAATGACATCGCGGATCCTTGGATGCAGACGGACCAGCTTCTAGCCCCAGCTGTACCGCTTTCAAGTTCTGCGTTCGTGGGCAAGGCGCTCCACAGCGTCCGTTTCCTCCTTCAGGAGAAGGGGAATTAACAGGATGGGATGAGGGGCGATGAGCTCCTGGAGGCCCGAGGCTGGCTGTCAGGGTTGTGTTATGTATTCTCTGTATCACAAGTCTCAGGGACCACAGGCACAGGGTCTGTGGTCTGTGTCCCTAATGTCCAGCACAGGGCATAAAAGGAGCTCTGGGAATGTTTGGTCAACTTCTTTAGTTTTCAGCCCAGCCCAGGACAAAGAAAGCTGAAAAATCACTGGCGAGCATTGCTGAAGAATGTTAGGGGTCAAGGGATGCTGACAACGTTTGTGCCCAAGGCGGCGGCAGCACACTGGCCCCGCTGATGGGTATCAGTATGTGCAAGGCAATCGGACAGCTGCTGTGGCGGGGTGTGGTGCTGATGAAAACTGTCTAATGCTTGGCAACTCCTGAAAAACTCAAGCTATATCAGATCCCAGACCAGAGCTTAGTGCAGGAAGAAGGACAATGGGCTCTGGGCCCCAGAAATTTATCGAGGACTTAATAGGAGAAAGGGGCCCGGCATAAGAGTGCCCGCCAGGATGCAGCACCGAAGAACATCAAAGCAGCGTGGACGACGGAGACCAGGAAGTGGATTGAGATAATGACGGGGCAGGAAAAAGGGCCGCGTGTGCCACGAGCAAGGCCAAGTGGTAAAGGGACGGAGGGCCACACGCACCCTATCGGATCAGCCTGCCTCCCCAGAACCACCCAGAATTGCTTCTTCACCCCCAAAGCCCAGCCCTCTGGAGAGGGGTTAAGTCTTACGGGCAGAGGGACCCGCCACCCACAAACCAGCCCTCTGCTTCCCGTGGCCTCAGGCAGACCTTTCTGGAGCCTGCTGGCCACGTTTGGCCTCCGCAGTTTAAGAGAAATCAAGAAACTGGAGAGGATCCAAGGGGAGAGCAGAAGCCATGATTAAAGAACAAGAATAGGACCCAAGAGACAAGTTAGAGAAATTGGGGTTGATTTGCCTAAAACAGTAAAGAGAAACGGAAACTGTGCTCAGCTACACGAAGAGGGGCCAGTGTCCAGTTATTTTCCAGTTTCGAGAGCACAGAATAAGAGGCAAATGACCTAATTTGCTTCAAGAAAGATGAGGTGAAGAAGGAGTTTCATAAACGTCTTGGAACAGCCTTCCCTTGCGTTACCGTAAACCAGAGCTAGCCTCTCTCCCTGGGGGGACCTGCTGGACACTCGGTACGGAGGCCCTGGCTCGTCTCCAGAGTCGCCCGGTCCCAGCTGGCCTGGCTTCTGCGAGCTCGTGCGTCCTCTCAGAGCAGGGGGAGGCCAGCCCGCCGGCGGGAGCATCTTCGCTTCCTCTGGTGGGCCTCTCCACACGAGAGCAAGCACCACCTTTGACCACATTTCCTCTGCGATGTGTTCAAGATATAGTCATCAGCAAAGGCCTGCAGGTTCTCGAGCGACTGGTAAAAAGTGTGTCACAAGCTCTGGAAGTGGCAGTTTAGATCAGACCGTGCAGTGAAAGTACTCGGAGAACCTTGTGACACTCCATCCCCCTAGCTAGCTGGCTTGGGGTGTCCTGGTCGTCAAGCTGACTCAACTGTGTGCAGTAATGGAAGAGTCAGAACCAGGAGGGGTCACCCCGCCAGGGGTGGGGAGGGAGTCTTTTTGAGAGCAGGTTCTGAGGAGGAAAAGCCATGGATTCTAGAAGTGACATCTATGCAAAGAAAAATGGGCTTCACGTCACTGCAGGCTGAGAGGGTCGTGAGTTTCAGTGTCCCCAAGAGATGGAACTAAAACGATTTCCAAGAATCTCAATCACAGGCGACTGTGTTTGTTGATTTTGCAGCAAGCCGGGAGAACCGTGCTTGGACAGATAAAAGCTGTTCTGTGTGCCTGTGTCTCAAGCTCTATCCTTAGGGCGAGCTGCAAGGGGGCGACCCTGTCCTCACCGCAGGAATCAGGGCTGTCTGCCCTCAGGATCCCGGCTTAGAACAATCTGCCTCCATTTCTCATCTGCTCATACTCAAAGCGGATCGAGCAAACAGGAGCTTGGGTAAGAAATGAGTGCCCTTGTTCATTACGAGTGCCACCAAAATAGCACACAGGAAACGAGACTGCAGAGGTCAGTTCTTCTGGAAAGGAAGGGACAACGAGCCATCTATCTGAAATTTTAATGAGCAGATCCTGGCCTCTGACCCCGTACCACTACCTAACAATCCAGTATTGAGTGCCGTGTCGGCTCCCATTTCCTGTGACCGGGGAGGCAGAGTTCCCATCCAAAGAGCGCCCGTCGGCCTGGCTGGCTGTTACTGACGAGCGTGAAGTCTTTCTGGATAGAGTGTCACTCGGGCTCCTCGCCTCACAGAGATGGTGAATTAGAAGCTTGAGAATCCGAGGCTGGTGGCCAGGATTTTCCATCCTGTCTCCCAGCCCCCTGCATCGGTGTTTTGTTTCATTCGGTCAAAAACAAATCAGGAACAGTCTTGGGGCACATTTAGCTTTTTGGAGAGAGCTTTGCAACTTCCAGGTTAAGGAAAAAAAAAAAAAGGACTTCTCCAGTCAAGAGTAACAGCTGAATATTCAAGAACAAAAAGATTAGAGAGGAAGTGTCTAAAGCCCCCAGCCCAGCGTCCGGCACATTTCAAATCCATTATAAATAAACAATTTAACCAGTCAGAACGATTCAAGAGGCCAGCAACTAAGCCACATCCTAAAGCAAGTCTGCCCCCCGCCCCATCCCCAGAACCTCAAAGGGCACAATTTTTACTTCTTTGCCCGGTGTTTCTGAAAGCTTTCTGGAGCGGAAGTACCAGAACCACCAGTCTGCTTGGTGAAACCACCCTTCCCAGACCTTCCTAGTCAGAATCGCGCCTGCAAGTGGCAAGGGGCGTGAATTCTTCAGGAGAGACAGGAATCTGGTGGGCGGGAAGGCATTGCATTAGCTCATTTAACGCTCACTCCCACCTGGGAGGTTTGCATCTTAAATGTTCTTGATAGCGCCTGACCCTGGAGCTCACAGGTCAGACTTAAAGACTTGGGCTGTGTCTGCAAACAGATGTCAGATGTGGGGTGGGTGCCGACTCACTCCTTAGCTGTGTGACCACAGGAAGCTAGTTAGCCTCTGTGAGCTGCGGCTTCCTCATCCCATGTTCGGGATTTTAAAATGCAACAATCCGTGGGAAGAATTTTAGCACAATACTCTGATTCTATGAAGTATGTAATAACGAATGTAGTAGTCAACAAACAGTCGAATGACTAGTAAGCTGAAGTAAGCAGCTCACGCTATTCACGACTTATCAGTTTGTCCCACCAGACGAAAGGCTTTGAAGGCCAGAGGCATGTCTCATGAGCTTTCTTTCCCAAGTCCCCAGCACGGGGTGGCTAACCGCTGGCTGAGCGGATGAATGAAGAGAAAGGACTGAGCAGAGCAGGGAAGTGAGGGGCTGGGCTGAAACGGGCTGGCACCCAGGCGGTACTTGCAGATGGAGCGTGGGGACGTCCTGGGGAGGGGACGTCCTGGGAAGGGGACCGCTGGGGCTGTGCCTCTGGCGTTTGGTTTCTTTAAGAAGGCCTGCACTTTCTTCTGAGGGTGGGCCTGGAACACTACACAAATCTGGGGGTGGGTGGGAGATAGGGAGGAATGTGCCGTTCCAGGAGGAAGAGTTGGTAAGGGCGACCCACCTGTCGGAATGGGGCGCAGGTGGGGAACTGGTGGGAGCTCAGGGGATGGATTTCTCCAGGTGATTCTCCTCCCTGGCTCCTGGGACTTTGAGAGCCAATCAGGCTCTGCCCCTCTTGGGAGATTCTGAGTTAAAGAATCTGGGCAGGGGTAGCATCATCTCATTACCCTTCCCGGTTTGAGTAATCGACAAAGTCGGGAATGGCCACGGCCCCCAAGGTGGGGGGCAACCATCCTTGATACATCCAAGTCCTTTAGTCTGAGCCGGCTCCGCCGCTGCTCGGGCTGGGCCCCCAGAGGCCAGCAAGTCCTGTTCCAAAGCCTGACCCTAAGCAAGGTCCTCAGGCGGAAGAGGCGGAGACCACCAAGAACTAGGGTACAAGGCCAGGCCCTCCGTCCACTCCGCTGGTGTTTCCCCAAGGACCGGCTCCCATCCCCAAGGCGTGGGAGTGTGCCGGGGATCTGTATTTTTGAGACAAACCCAGACACTTCTCATGACCAGGAAAGTTTGGAAAACGACGCCCAACACCCTTTCTGGGGTCCACGCGGTGGAAAAGAAACGTGAGTCGATGTATCAACGTAAAACCTAAAGCAATCCATCAAAAGCTTAATGCCCAGACGCCGCGTGCCTGCGAGCCCAGGTTTTATTTTTTTCTCAGGCACCAGACGTCCGTTTGGGGGGTTAGGGAACGGCCCGCGACGCCCGCCGCGCTGGGGACCGCCTTTCAGACCTGCCACCCGCGGACCCGGCGAGCCGGGAGCGAGCAGCCGAGTCATCCTTTCCAGCCTCAGACTGGAAAGCTGGACCCTGCAGCCGCGTGTGCTCTTGGCAGCCGGGCGCCCCGGGCCCTGCGGCCACATCATCCCGGGGCGGGGATGTGCGCGCTCCGGGCGCCCGCGCCGCCACCGAGCCACGTCTGTGCCGCCGGGGCGCGCGTCCCGGGAGGCGCCCTGCCCCGAGCCTCCCAGGGGGTGGGCGTGCGCGGGCTCTGGGCGGGACCCTGGCGGGGACCCTGAGCGGTCTCTAGGACCCGCGGGACGCCGCCGGCGGGCGGGGTGCGGGGAGACCATAATTTGTTCCGTGGTAATGAGACGGTGACTGTTGGCCGTGGATCCATTTCACAGGCCTGCCCTCTCCAACGACCTTCCCCGTCCGGGGCCAGCTCGGGCAGCTGGCTCGCTCGCTGCAACGGTCAAGGCCGCCTCGTGCCAGAACTGCGCGCGCGCACACACGCGGGGAAAAACTTTTTGAAAGAAATGGAAGCCTAGAGCCGCTGGGCGGCGGCGCGGGCGCTGCGCGGGGGCTCCGGAGCCGACTCCCCGCAGCAGGAAATCCCTCGGGTCGCGACGCCCGGCCCCCGCCCCGCGCCCGCGTGGGATGGTGCGCGCTCGCCGCGCGGCCCCGAGAGCTGCTGCGCCGAAGGCCGGCGACCATGGCAGCGCGCCCGCCGCCCGCGCCCCCCGCGCGCGCCCTCCTGCTCGCCCTGGCCGGGGCCCTGCTGGCGCCCCGCGCCGCCCGAGGTAAGTCGCCCAGCGCAGGCGGCTGCTCCCCGCCGGCCCCTCCGCTCTCCCCTCCCGCCCGCCGCCCGGCGTCGCCGGCTGGCTGGGGACGCGCGCGCCTCGGGGGAGACGCCGAGTGGCAGGGCTGCCCGCGAGGCGCGCACCGGGGCGCGTCTGCAGGGCCCCCGGGCTCCCGCGCCCCGCGTGGGGAGAACCCCATCCCCGAACCCCCAGGTGCCAGTTCCCGCGCGGAAGTGGGAGCGCTTGGCTCTGGGCCTGGAAGCCGCCGGCGCGTAGCCCGACGGTACAGCCCCGGGGCTGCCTCCCCGTCCCGTCCCCTCCCCGCTGGGGTGTCACTTGCCAGGCCGGCTCTCTATGTCCTGACAGTTACACGTGTCGCCAGGGGTGATGTGTTTGGTGGTCATCTCGCCCCTGTCTCTTAGCGAGTCCCCCCCACCCCGGGGCCAACCCTCCCCGAAGTCCCCTTCCCAACCCCTCTCCCCCACGGACGCGCGTGGAGGACGCGCAGTGAGCACGCAGGTGAGGCATCCCCCTCCGCACAGGTGTGCGTCCCGCAGAGGTTTTCATTTTTTTAAAAAAGGTGACTCTCGCCTACTTCTTTAGTTTTCTTTCCTCTTTTGTTAACTGCGGATCGCTCCCCGGTTGTCAGTGGCGGCCAAGCTTGAGCAGAATTTCTCCGCCTCCCGCCACACTGTCAGTTTCGCGGCCATAAATAATCGCTTAAATCAACCTTGTGCAAAGCGACAAACTCCTTGCGAAGTTAAAGTGCGGGTAGCATAGCTGTTTTATACATCTAGGGTTTCCCGAGTTGTATCGCCTTAAAACTGGGGACCTGTGGATCCTTTCCTTTTGCATAATGAGGACTCACCCAGCAGGTGCCTTTTTAAAAATCCGAAACTTGCTCCGGTCGCCGCCATCGTCGCCTCTCTGCCGCTAGAGGCGCTGTCGGCCTACCAATGAATGACCAGCCCAGACCTCCGACTCTCAGTTTCCACGGTTCTGCAAAAACAGGCATGTGTCTCTTTTTTTCAACAACCGGCCTCAGTCATGAATTGTTACCACTTTACGGTGTGTTTTATTTTATAATTGCCACAGCTACCCTCCACCCCCACCGCATCTACTGCAATGTGGCCAAAACCCAGCTCTCGTTAAAATCCCCACGGCAGAGAAGACCCGTTTGGAAATGAATGATTAAATAGGAGGATTGCACAAAGCGATGAAGAAGCAAGGAGAAAGCCAAGAAAGAATACTGCTGACTGGCTGAAGAACTCTGTGACCTGTAAATGAACATAATTGTACTCGAAAGTATTTTGAAAGACTTTTGTACAAATTGGTCCTTTTGAATGTTTCTTGGGAAAGAACTTTTTAAAAATTGAAACAATTTCTAAGTGTGCCCGAGGTGATCTTTAACTTGGCACAAGCTCTACGCACATAAACAGAAGTCCACTGAGTATGGATGATATTTTTTTTAGAGGAAAATGTTTACTAAATCAAACTAATAATGGGAAAATGTTTGATAGAGGGGTAGAGGCTTTTATTATTTTATGGCTGCAGCTTTGATGGAGAGAGTTTTCCTTAGGATAGAGATGACTCAGAATAGAAAGCCAGTTAGACCTAAACATTTTGAATGGGTTACATGTCACATCCCAGGATTCGCTGCTTGTTTACCCTGGGTTCCCAGTATCCAGTCTTAACTCAATCACTGCCCCCAATCATAGCACTGGGGTTGTTTAAAAAGCCACACATAGAATGAAACGTTTCTTTGTGTTGGCAAGAGAAAAGGAGAAATTATTACTTGTTGAAGGCAGAGTTTATCCTGGGGTTTGTCTCCCAGTGGGTTACGCTGAGCCTCAGAACAATTGCCTATTTGGTGCCGTTCAGTGGCATGTCACCCCTCTCAGGTCCAGAATCACACTCCAGACCCAAACCCTCTGCTCCTGGATCCATTCCTTCCCAGGGATTCCCAACTCGGTAATGACATCATGTCTTCTCTAGACGTGTCATGCGAACACCTGGAAAATCAGTCCTGAGTCATCCCTTTCTCTCCAGAAGCTGCCAACCTCCTGCATGCATTCCCATCTAACCCACTTCCGTCCCTTTTAAAGTGTGCCTTCCCCAACCCAGGCCACCATTTTTTCCTTTTTAAATTTTTTTTTTTTATCTCTTCTGCAGAAGCCCCTCATCCCTAGTGCATTAGCCTCCGGCTGGTCTGCCGCCTCTCTCGCCTGTCCCCACACAGCGTATTCTTCCCAATGCCAAAGCCCTCATTTTTGAGCATGAGTTGGATCATGCACATTTCCTGTTTAAAACTCTCCAGGGGCTTTCTACGGCTCTCAGGAAAGAAAATCCAAGCCTCTGGAAACCTAATCCCTGTTTTTCTGTCTGACCACCTTCCTTGCCATTTTCGCCTTGCTCACTCTACCCCGGCCACTGGCTGCTCTTCTTTCCGACTTTCTGGTACAGCGTTGCCATAGTTTTTAAAAGCAATATTCAATGTTTGCCTTCTGAAGGCTGCGTTATGAAGACTGCAAACACTGTTCACAGTTGAGCCACCAGCGTTCCATGACTCCGTTTCATCTCTCTTGCAACTTTCTGTTTTTCCTTGAGTTAATAATTGCTTCCCACCCACCCCCCCCCCCAACACACCCCCCTGCCAATACTGTTTTGCTTTGTTTCCTGGGTACTGATCTCTACTTCTAAACTTTCTGGGAGAACTATTAAATTCCTTTCAACATTATCAAGCACCTCAAGTAATCTATCCATTGTTTATTTTTTCTTGGTATTCTCTCTCCTGGAGCTCTTTTTCCTCCTGTTCCAATATAAACTGATTCCTTCTCGGGCAAGCAGTATGGCTGTTGTCTTGGTGCTGTTCTCATCACCAGGATGCTGGAAATCCCTCTTGGCAGCCTTCCTGTGTTGGATCACCTGTTTTCTGAGCATCATAATTTTTCTTAGTTTATTCCTGGTTTTTGTGGAGCACGTTTTCTAGTAACTTCCCAAGGAAGGGCATGTGGGAGGTCGATTTTTTTTTTTTTTTGATAACTTGTTGGAATACTTTCTTTCACCTGCAAATAACAGAAAACCCGATGACAGCTTTTTTTTTTTTTTTTTTTTTTTACCTTTGTATAACACACAGTTGTGCAGTGAAGTATCTGGTGTCGCAGGTCAGTGATACTATTAGAGACACAAGCTCTAACTTCTATTTGTCATCTGCCATACTTATATGCTGACTTTTGCTTTTCTGTTTACTGTTTCATGATCTCATGATGGCCATCATACCTCTTAGGATTATATCTGCATTCCAGGCAGTAATAGGGCAGGAGAAGCAAAAATAGAGCTGGCCAAATCTATTTTATCAGAAAAATAGGTATATTTCCAGACACCTTTGTAGCAGATTTTTTTCTCTTGGCCAAACTGTGACATAGGACCACCGCCAGATGCATGGATAGATAGAAAAGTAAACATTTTTAGTTCTTTCAAACAAAACTGAGTTCTACAAGTAGGAAAGAAGGTTAGAACATGTGTCTGCACACAAATATGTATGTATCTCACCCTTGATTACTAGTTTGTTTGGGTATGATATTCCAAAGTGAAGTCATATTTCCTCAGTATGTTATAAGACTTTTCTTCATTGTCTCTATTCCCTTTGCTGCTTGAGAACTTGATGGCACCTGTCGATCCTTGAAATGTAGCTGTTTTTCTTCCTGGAAGATTTTATTATTTTATCCCTACTATTTCTACATTTCCTAAATACATGCTTTAACTAAGTTCTTATCAGTAATTGTGCCGGGAGCTCCGAAGGCCCTTTTTGTTTGAAAATTCATGCTGTAAAATTCTAGTATACTTTCTTGTATTATTTCTTCAGTGATTTCTTCCTCACTGTTTTTTATCATGCTTTTTCTGAAAATGCTGTTAGCTGGATGTCTCGACCTCCTGAAAACATTCTTTGATTTTCTTATGTATTTTTCACCTCTCTCTATTTTTGTACTACTTTCTGGGAGAGTTTATTCGATTTCCTTTTCCAGTCCTGCTATTCAAGTTATTTATTTCTGCTACCAGATATTTAATTTCTAAGGGGTGTTTCTTGTTCTGTGAATGTTCCTTTTTTTTTTTTTTTTTTTAGTGTCATGTTCATTTTTTTTTATTAACGGATGCAAATTTTCTCTGAGCTCTTGTGTATATTTTTATTTGTTAAGCATTCTTTGGCTCACTTTATTCTCATTGTTAGCTCTGAGAGTCTTTCCCCACGCCCATTTGTTATAGTCTCACTTGCTTCAAGTGTCTGAATTTTGGCTCTGTTTCTATTTAATAATGAGACACTAAAAAGCTGATCGAAAGCTCTGTGTGCTTCTAAACCACACACTTTGTCTTCAGAGCCTTCATACATCACTGCCTGTGTCTTCTTTCTTGGGCTGGTCCATTTTCCAGAGAAGAATCCTGTGGCCTCAGGCACAGGAGGTTTAAGCCCAGCTTCAGGGTCTGCGAGCTGAGCGAGGGGAACAGGATTCAAGTGGATATCTCACCACCCTGGAGTGTCTTTTGCTTTCTTTTTTTAATTTAGTTTTTAATTTAATTCTTTCGTTTTCAATTTGACACCGTACTGTCTCCCCACCCCCGCTACCCAAATCTCAGCTATGCCTAGGGTCTTGAGTACAGAACTAACCCACTTCCCTGTTTCCAGAAAACGCGTCCCTTAGTCTGTTGGGGGAGGGAGGGGCAGTCACCTTGCTCTTGCTCTGCTGACTTTGCCAGAGACCTAGGGCTCTGACTGCTCCTTGGACGATCCGCCAGCCCAGCTGTATGAGAAGTGCTCAGGGCCTCCCACTCCTAAGCCTTTCTGGGGCTCTGTCCATCCATCTTCCCTCCCTGAGGGCTTCCCTCTGCTCCAGGCCACAGGGCTCCGGCTCTGTCTTCTCTGCTAAGGAGGTAACCACTGGTCTGTCCTCTTCCATCTTCCAAAGCATCGTTGCATTCTCTTTCCTGTTGTTTTCTGCCCTATTCTCCATTGTTTGTTCCTATTGCTTACTGCAGGGTTTCAGGAGAGGATACTGGGAAGCACCTCAGCCTCCACCACGTATATCCAGAAGTCAGTCCGTGGCTCGTCACCACACTCGACCTGGAGACACGTTTGCTTCCCTCTCTGTTTTAATTCCTTCTTTTTAGAAACAAAAATTATATCCATTTTTGAATGTTTTGAAACTTTCTTTGAAAAATCTATGAATATTCAAAGTCGACATATACCTAATTAGGTACATGTTGCAGCTGTGGGAACTGTAAAGTTTTTCTTATTTTAAGGAATGCAGCTACATCATCTGAAGAAGCTAGGCATGTTTTTTCCTGATGTCAATGACGCTGTAATGAACTCATTACGGTTGCAAAAGAATTTTTTTGTTTTCGTATCAGAGTGTGTTCCAGAGGCCTTTTTAAGCTAAACTGTTCCTGCAGTATCTATAATTTATAAAGACAGGTGTGAGAAACATTTTCAGATGTTTCTTCTGTACCAAATGGCCAGCCCTGTAACCCTCTGGCTGTGCGCCCATGGGAGCCATATTAAACAACCCTGTAGTATGCACGTTTCTTTAATCGTCAGCTCTCTGGGATTAAGGAAGTGAAGTTGATATAATCTAGACAGAATGTTTTAGAAAATAGTTACTGTGCATTTTTAGTAGCTGTTTCTTTATGAGTGTTTTTTTTTAAGTATTTTATTAAACCTAACATTTTTATACCAGCACATAATTACTTAAAAAGGCATTTATTTATTGAGTGCTTTGGTGCCAAGAGCTGTTCTAAGATCTTTGCATGCACTACCTCACCCAAACCTCGTGGGAGAATCTTGCCGTTGGACCTGTGTTACTGTCACTCCTCACGAGGCGACTGCAGCTTCTGATGGTGTTTGCTAAGTGGCAGACGCAGGGCCATCTCTAGGTTGTCTCATGGAAGACAGGGCCTCCCCTAGCCATGGTGAACATTGAGTACTCTCTGTACTCTGTCTTTGGGGTAACTATAATGCCGACAGCAGTGTGATTGTAATTTAGTTTGGTGAAACAGCATGATAAGGCAGTTCAAATAAACTTTATTCACCACTGAAACGTACGCATTGAGTAACATGCTTTTTGAGAGGCTGCTATCTCAGTCCTCATGCTTCTGCTCACTTTTCACCCTGCTTCCTGGTGCTGTATTTAATGCCCAATTGATAGACGGGACGGAGAAGCTGAATAACTCAGCATCGTATTGGTATTTTGTATCTTTTAAGCTTTTATGTCATTACAAAGCTGCATTAAGAGCTCGACTTCTAGGCAAGTGCTTAAACTGGGCAGAGTCATAGGGCTACCTCTGGACCTTCCATCTGTACACCTGCTCCTGGAAGCCCGCCCTCTCCAGGCAGCTTACACCATCCGTGAGAGCTGGTGATGTACCAACACGCCGGCCCCAGAAGGGCTGTATGAGCACTGGCTGGCAATCTGACCAAATAGTCCTTGTTTTGTGCTTTGCTCTACTTGTAATTAAAGCCAGGATGAGACTTAAGCATTCCTCACGAGATCACATGAATCTGAGTATCTTCTGAGAACTTGGTTTTGCTTTTTTTTTTTTTTTTTTAATCCTGAGTTATCTGGTAGTGCTCTTGGGAGCCCACTTTAGGATTTAGAGTCTGTTATGTCTTCAGGTGCAACTGGTTAATGGGATGGACGGAGTCCTGACATGAGGCAGACTAAGTACAGTTTCTGAACTAAAATCATTTTTTTCCAGTCAATTTCAGTATACTTGAGCTATATCGTAAAAAGATGACTGAAGAAGGATTTTGGCCCCCATCATCTATTCTCTTATAAAATGTAAAATATTTTTAAAAAACGACACAGAATAAGTTGGTACGATCCCTTGTTCATTTGCTGTCGAGCTTCCCCCTCATCCATTCTGTCACTCACGTGTCACATTGCATTAATAGATTTTATGTTGTTAAACCATCCTTGAATTCTTAAAATAAATCTCCATGACTTGGATGCATTTTTAAGATACAGTGTCCGATTCCATTTACTAAGATTTTGTTTAAGTTTTTATCCCCTAAAAGGCAATGTACTGTTTCTAACCAACATTAGTCATTAGTCTCTGACTTTCTGTTCTCGAAATGTTTTTTAGTTTTTATTTCAAAGCTACACTGTTAATCTCATGAAATGAGTTAAGGAGCTTTCTATCTTTTTCTATTTCTAGGACAGTTTAAGGATGAGGTTATTTTTTTTCTTAGCAGCTATAAAAACTTGTCTTAATACTATTAGAGTGTGGTGCTTTGTTCACCAGAAATTTTATAATTGATTCAATCTCCTCAGCGATTTTAGTGCTATTCATATTTTCTCTTTCTGAAATAATTTTGTGTCATTTTTATTTCATATATCTTTTTTATTTTTTGTTTTCTATTTCATTAATTTTTGTCTCTTCTACTTTCTTGGGGTTTATACTGTTGTTCTGCTTCTTATTCCTGGGTTGAAAGTTTGGCTTTCATTTTCAATTGTCCTCTCCTTCTGTTGCATCCGCGAAGGGTGACATTTTCCTTCCGATTTCTGCATTTGCTGTTGCACACATTTTGCTGTTAGTGATGTGTTGTCATCCAGTTCAAAATAATCTGTAACTTGCATTGTGATTGTTTGATTGTAAGTTATTTAAACACAAGTTTTGATTGGTATGCATGTGAGTGTGTAGGTGTGGGTTCTACTTTCCAAATGCTTGAGCGAGGTTGCTTGTTATTTATATCTGATTTTATTGCACTGGGTCAGAGAAAGTGATCTGTGTCCTATTGACTCCTATATATTTGAAGTTTTCTTTGTGAGCTAATGCATGATTAATTTTCATAAAAATTACACATGTGTTTCAAAACAATGTATATGTGCTAAGTGATTGGTATGGCATTCTAGATATGTCGATTAGATTAAGCTTGTTAACGGATGTCAAATCTTATGACAAGTTATATTTCTTGTTCAATATTTCTAAGAGGTTTGAAGAATCACATATAATCTTGGATTTTTCTTTTTTCTTGTAATTCTGTCAGTTTTTGCATTATATGTTTTGAGGTTTGTTTCTTGGATCCGTACAACTGTGTACAGCTTCCAATTTGTCTAAGGCAAATATTGCTATATCAGATTTCCTTCGGTTAATTTCTTTGATATATTTTTTCCTACCTCTTTACTTTCAAATTTTCCATGTCTATCGTAAACAAAATGGATTTTTAAAACTTTGTAATAGCTGCCTTTTAACCACCTAGTCTCATTCATTACCATTTATTGTGGCTTTTGATACTTTCAAACTCTTCCTCCACTTTTTTCTCTATTTACAATTGCTATTAGATAACTTTTCTTCCATTCTGTCTCCTGTTATGTCGCTGAAGGATATTTACACCTCGGTCTCTCCAGTTTTATTAATGTCAATATGATATACTTGTTTCCGCAGTTTTAGTAGTACTACCACATTTTTAACATTTGCACCTCAGGTAACAAAGCATAAAAGTGGCCTCCTTCCAATAATACTGCAGGCTGGGACTGCTTTAATGCCTTCCATCACTCCTTCCATTTATTTTTATTGTTTTCTAGCATTTTCATGGGGTGGTAGTAGGCTTTGTTTTCATTTGTAATAGTCCTGGATTATTTTGATTTATCTTATATAACCAATTCTATTTTTCCACCATGGCTCCTTGCAGACCACTTCTGCCTCCTGGATTTTGTTTGCTTCTTATCAAGGTAGTGTTCTGTTAAGGGTCTACGAGTAGCAAATTCTTCGTATTTGTTTGCCTGAAAAATGTTTGTTTTCTCTTTTGCATGAATGTTAGGTTAGCTATGCATAGAATTCGAGGTTGACAGTTATTGTGCTTTAGCCGATATTACCTATTGTATCGTGGCCTCTACTGTTACTGTTGAGAGGGCTTTAATGATTGTTCCTTTGCACTAAACCTGCCCTTTTCCTTGGATGTTCTTAAGACTGTACGTGTGTGTGTGTGTGTGTGTGTGTGTGTGTGTGTGTGTGTTTCTATAGTTTTATCATCGTGTTTTTTTATATGGATTTATTTTTAATTTGTGTACATGCTTTTGCTATGCTTCTTGAATACAATCAATTATGACAAATTCTTAGCTATTATTTCTTTAATTACTGTCTTGTCTTTATTTTCCCTTTTACTTTTTTGAGACTTTTGTAATATGGACTTGGACTTTATCATTCACTTATCATGTTTTTAACTTCTCTATCTCTTCATTATTCTGCTTTATAATCTGAGTAATGTCACCAACTCTAAATTCCATTTCACAGTTCTCTCTGGATGAGTGTAAACTGCTGTTTAAACTGTGGGCTTACTTTGTGTTTTCCAATGCCTTTAATTTTTCCTTTGTGAAAGCTTTATTTTTTTCTCAAGCCTCCTAGATCTTTTACAAATCATATCTTTTCACTATCTTTCATTATGGTTTCTCTGTCTGCTACTGTGTCTTTAAAACTTTGGGGTATACATGTGGTTAGCCCTTTCAGATTAGTCAGTCATCTCGTTCTTAGGGTGATGAGTCTGTGTAGTCATGAATTATCTCTTCCAACACCTTGCCGTTTTGGATGGTGAGTTCATGTACAATTGTGTCTCCTCCATCACTGTCCTCTCTGTGGGTGTCCGACGCACCTTGGATCATGGAAGTTTCAGCAGAGTAGTTTATTTATTTATGATAAGTATTTAAAGGATTTCGCTTATGAGCCCAATTTACATGTTAATTTTTCATTTGGGGGATTTTATTCCTTATGGTTATTGTAATTTTGGTCCCCACATGCGTGTGGCAAAGGCTTGCAGTTTTATTTCTCTCGGTAGTCTCCCTAACTCACAGGTTCTCTGAGTGGCCTGGCCACTTTGCAGTTTCCCTGGAGAATTTATAAAGTTTTTCTAGCCCCTTGAACTTGGGA
>CM053506.1:1957828-1977181 GCA_028627145.1 Eidolon dupreanum
GGTTTCAGCAGTCTCAAAGTGGATTTATGTCAGTTGTTTATTGACATAATAATACTGCTTCATAAATTAGCCCCAGATTCAATGGCTTAAAACAATAAAACATTTTTTTTAACTCATTACTCTGTGAATCAGTGATTCTCATCAGGCAGCTCTGGTCTTGATGAGGCTTACTCCTGTGTTTGTGGGTCCACTGATTATTGACAGGGCAACTGGGCTCCGGTCCACATGTCTCTCTATTCCCTGCAGCAGGTTGGCTCAGGTACCTTCCGATGGGGGAGGCAGAGGCACCAGGACAAACAAGCCCTAATGTTCAAGTCTCTGCTTGGATCTCACCTACTGACATTTCATTGCCAGGTCAGATAGGTGAACTCAGAATCAAGGCGAGGGGAAGTAGGTTCTACCTCCTGACAGGGAAGCTCCAAAGCCAAACCTGAGCACCAAGGCACGGGGCTCACTGGGGCTCAGGTAGAGGGAAGGCCAAATGCTAGGGTCATTCCAGCAGTCGGCCATAATCAGGAAGTTTCCTTCATCCTGTCTTTGTGCCTGTGCTTTTTGGGACAGTGAAAAGGAATGAGAATAATCTCTCTTTTGAGGGCTTTAAAAACTCTCCCTTAACAGTGTCTGAGTCTGGTATCTATCTCCATGGGACATTAATCTCTTATAGGTTTTTTGATTTCTTACATGTTCATTGGTTTTGTTGTTTCCGATTGAGCTAAGTTTGGTAACATCATTTTCTGGAAAATCTTTTATTTTATCCATGTTTTCAGACTTGTTAGTATGTTGTTTTTTAATTAGTGGTAGTTGTAACTTAATCGTAATTTCAGTTTCATGCCTAGACCCATTTCTTGTCATTTACAATTTATTTTTCTCCTTGTTTGGATT
Organism: Eidolon dupreanum; assembly: GCA_028627145.1. NCBI lineage: Eukaryota > Metazoa > Chordata > Mammalia > Chiroptera > Pteropodidae > Eidolon > Eidolon dupreanum. The sequence continues at coordinate 1,958,711 of CM053506.1, forward strand.
TATCAGAGTTTGATATATAGTTGGTCTGTCTGAGAATTTTCTTGGATTTATTAATCAGATCTATTGTATTTATTTAGGACTTTTCATTTAATAATTTCTGCTTTCATTTTTTAACTTTTTCCTCTTAATTTTCAACGTTCTGTTTTTTTTTTCTAGTTTAACACTTAGTTCATTTATATCCATATCTTTTGATAATAAACACACTTAAAACTATACATTTTCCTGTTAGTAAATTTTTGCCCCTTACCCCATATATTTTGATGTATTCTTTAGACAGAATTTAAAATATTTTCTACCTCTAAAAATATTTTCCTCTTTGTGTGCGAATTGCTGTTCAAAGGTTGACAAGATATCCTTTGAGACAAATCTTCTATGTTTACTATGAATTCCTGGACCAAGGTGAGTTTCATATAAATAATGTGAAAAATTTTCAGCTTCTTACTTTGCCACCTCTCCAAAAGAAAATGAGCATAGATTTAGAATTTCATTGATTGAATATCTTTTTTGAGTATTCCTTTTCCCCCCCAAAAAAATTTTTTTTAGCAGTGGTTACCTAAAGTTTTCCTGTGGTCAATTTTATGGCATTCCCTTGGCAAATGAATGCCTCAGGAGACCTCAATTCTCACCAAGGCTGTTTCTTCCCAAAGACGAATCTCACAGAGCTAGGTTTTTGAATATCCAACCAGTTTGTTCTCGGCACTAAACGTGATTTTTTTTTTCTATTAAAACCTGACTTTTAAAAAAATTAATGATGAAAAATTGAAATTGACATGTCCTTTGCATGTATAATTGCTAGTAAAATATGTAGAATATAAAGTATTATGAGATTTTAGAAACATGTCAGAATTTAGAAGCTCACCCAGTCCTGTCCCTCCACAAATGTCCATGGGCACCTACTGCGTGCCAGATGCCACATGTGGTCACGTCTGAATCCTCCTCCCTTGCCCCTCCTCCCAGGCTTGATGTTGGGCAAGAGCCAATAGCATTGAACAAATCAGCAGGATTATAGGACACATTCTGGGGCTTTTATTTTAATAAAAATGACTCCTGGAACCACAGTACTACATTCTTGGAACCCCAAGAAACCAAGGTGACAACCCATAAATCTGTCATTTTTCAGATGAGAAGTGTAAAGCTGAGGTCGGATGAGTTGTCTAATGATAAATAGCAAACTAGTGAAGAAGTAGGGACTTATGGATGCATAGTTGAAGTTTCAGTAGAGAAATAAGCTAAACGAGTACGTGCAAATATCTTTCTCTTTTTAAAAAGTTTTTATCAGTATAAAAGTTATTTAAAATGCATCATCTCACATTTAAAGGGGCGGACTTCCTTTGCTATTACGTTTGGGCACGTGGAATTTGCACTAAAGAAGATTCCCATGGCCAGGGTTGAGACACGATTTTGCGGACCGGTGAAGGGTCATTGTCCCTGGGGAATGCGTTCCCCAAAATAAGGGCAGCTGGAAGCCTGTGTGTGGTGGTTGTTGGAGCAGTCAGTTGGTCACAGAAGGCAGTTTCTCTTCCTTTTTAGTGACTCGAGGGGGTTCTCATTATGAAATCTCTCAAAAAGTACAGGGCCAGACCTGACCTGACCTTCATCACTCTTTGTCAACTGGCAAGCGGTGGTTAGCGTTAGAAGGATCATAAAGCTCTTATCTATTGACCAAAGGCCCTCACGTGACTCAAGCTTTTCATACTCATATTGAGGCTCTGCAAATTGAAGGGGAACAACCACATGTCTACGTAACCACAGCACCTGCCGTGTTTTACCGTGGCGTGCCCGTGTGCACACATTGCTTCTTAGCCCCGCATGCGTCCCTTCCATGCCTATTCACTCCTGTCCCTCTGGACACCTCGCTGACCACAGTCCCCTCACCTCCACCCCAGTTCCCTTCCCCAGGCTGTGGGAAGCGTTCTCCCTGGATCCTCCCCCCTTACACGGTGACATCTTTCAGAGCTGGGCTTGTGACCTTCAACTCCACCTCCAGGGCCTGCAGCGAGCGTATCAGGCGCCCGGGAAGGGCTCACTAGCACCTGAGTTCATGACTCGCGCATCCACGAGGAATCACGTCCATTCGTCCATGGGGAGTCTGTGGGGTGTAGGAGACGCTCAGGTGCCACACGGAGGGAACGGTGGACGTCATGGAGCGGCAGAGAGACGCCTGCTTTGATCATGGAGGGCATCACCGAGCAGGGCTGTTCCCACAGCAGGCTCAGCCTTTGTGCAGCGGTTCTCGACCCTGGTCCGAAGGCCAAGGTCTCCGTGACTGTGGGTCTACCAGGTGGCGGGCGTTGGACGCGCCCGCGGGAGCTGGTTATGGATGAGGATTCACATTCCACCTGCGCGGGCCCCACCTCGGGACCTCCTCTGTAGAGGCCGCTTATTTGTCAACCTTCCAAAGCAATTCACCATGGCGACCAGCTGTGCACTCAGCGGTCCACACACCGCCAAGTGTCCCAGAGTCTACGAACGGGACATTTTACGCGCCTGTGTCACCGTACTATTATTTACTTAAATGATATTTTCCTTAATTTATTTTAAAATTTCCTTGAAGTCAATATACACATTTTATGTAAATTTATCTACGGAGGAAAGATGCACTTTCATGTTACATAGAAGGCCAGTATCACCTGTCACACTCAGTGTAAAGACGAAGGGAAACGGACCAGCTAGACAGTGGGACCTGGTGATGTCCCCGAGCCTGTGACCTGCTCCCTTTGTGAACAAGGCTGTCGCCGATGGCTAGGGGGCTTTTGGCACATGAAACCAAGCAGACTGTCCCAATTAAAAACCCATTAGAGCCCCGAGGAGGGAATAACTGGTCCCCCCTTGACCTAATAACGTTATGCCCGGGAGGGACTGACTCGCGTCCAGCCAGCGGGGGTCTGGCCTTCGGGCGGGGGCCGACGCTGCTGGGTCCTGAGAGCCTGGAGGCCTCGCTTCTTCCAGTGGAGACCTGGGAGGACGTGGTGACCCTTTGTCTGAAATAGAGGAGAGGGGGCCAGGTCACAGTGACGGGAGGGAGGGCCCGGAGGCCTCCGGCGACCTTCGAGTGCTTTTAGAGGTCTTCTCGGGCGTGAGTCCAAAGGCTGGCTGCACCTGCGTGTCGGAAGCGGGGCTGGGGGGTGTCGGCCACACCTGAAGCCACCTAGAGCCTCTGGGGGTCAGGGCCCCCCGCTGGGACAGCAGTGCCCAGGTGGAGGCCTCGTCTTGTTAGTGAGAGGTTGATGTTTTCTCGCTGGACCGTGGACCCAAACCATCCACCAAGCAGCACTTTATGCATGGCACTTGACAGCTTCCAGACTTTGTCCCTCTCTGTCACATCCGTTCTGTCATGTTTATTTAGCATGTGGTGGGTCCAAGGCCTGTGCTGGGGCCGAGGGCTCAGAGCACAGCGCAGTCCCTCCCCCGGGAGGCCACCTCTAGGTGTCCAGGCGATGACCATGCGCCATGGCACAAGGCCCCACGTCACAGGTGGACACAGCGCTCAGAGGGTCTCTGGGGTGGCTTCCGGCAGCTCTCCAGGTGGGACAGGGGTCTGTCGTACCTCAAGCGTACAGGTGGCTTCCAGTGAGGCACAGAACTACCTGTCCATCACACTGGGGATTCCACTGATTGGTGGGGCCGACAGAGGGCAGGGCTGGCAGGAGCACTGGCCACAACCAGGCTACATCTGGTGAAGTCCCGATGGTCGCAGGAAATCTAAAACTGGAGGGGATGGAGTGAAGGGTCGGGGACTGGTTGCCTGGCACCAGCTTCGTGCTGAGAGAGCAGGGCCTGGACCTCAGGGAGCCTCTCGCCACGGTGCAAGTTCTCTTGAAAGCTGGGTCACTGTCTGCCTTCCAAGCCCCATGTTGTCTGACGTAAGCCACTGACTTGGACATTCCATGGGGAGTGCGTATGGGGGGCGGGGAGCGTGGTGTCCCAGACAGACGGTGGCGGAGTCGGCGGGAAGCCTGGGAGGCTAATGGAGAGGACGTGGGCGATCGGCTTAGGCCACAGCGGCTTTGGTCCGAAGTGACCGGGACAAGGTGAGGGCCTGGCATTTGAGCTGACACTCTACCAGCTGCGGGGGGGCGTGAGCTCTGGTAAGCCTTCTGACTTCCCCGAGGCTCACTCCCCCCCATCCCCACCCCCACCCACGGGCAGAACGGGGTGCACTCAACCCTCACGACCGCTTGGGTCATGGGCTGGAATTCTCTCTCTCTTCCCCTTCGTCTCTCAGAATCTGCCCCCACCCCCACCAGTGTGGTGATCAGAAGGTGTTTCCCTCCATATGGCTCTGATTTATGCTGATACGGTCAAGTTAGAAAATGTAAATTGTATTATTTCCACAGAAAATCGTTGTGACCATTTCTTTGCTCTCCTACCCAGCCGTTCTCACGAAAGATAATTTTTAGGACACACTGGAAAAGTTAGTAGGATGACAATGTGTGCCAGCATGTGGACATTGCTTTCTTGTAGGTGTTTCGATTTTTCCATTTTCTTCTTGGAAACAGGGAGGCTATTGAAACTGAAATATTTACAGGGATATCACTGGCCAGCCAGTGGCCGATGCCATCTGCTCTCTAACAGACCGAAGCTGTGTCTTTATGCTATCAGATGGTTGGAGGAAAAATGAAAAAGATGGAAGAAAAGGAAGTCTACAAGCATGTGACTTTTTGACACTGAAAATAAAATATTTCTCTTTCAATAATTTTTGGTGTTCAGCTAGAAATTTGTCTTAAGGACAACCATTTAGAAGAACAGACCGGTATACCTGAGTATACCTGCATACTGAGGGAGGCATTATGCTACCTTTTTTTTAACTTTTGAATAGCACAGGCAGACATGTTAGTACCTGCATTGTTATAGATTTGCTCATCACGTGGTTTTCCTAGGTTGGAGAGATATTGAGAACTTTTAAAGTTTATTAAGGTCTGAGTCACCATCCTTGATTGGTTCATTCTAAAGGTGGAGCTTTCGAGAGGGGCTTCCTCTTCGTAGAAGGGATTATGCAAATATTAGGTTCGAGTTGATATCTTTGTATTCTTGTTCCATATAGCAATTGCAGACTAAAACAGGCATCTGGCAGCACCCCCTCAGAAGCTTAGCTTTCTTTAACATGTTTAAAAAGCAAATAATTCTAGTACCGCAGTCCTCTGCAGACACCATTTATAGTTTAGCCGGGTTATTATTTGGAAGCTGCAAATCTCTCTAGGTATCACATCTGTATATAAACCATGTGTTAAAAGATATAAATTCAGTTTTGAAATATTTGCAAGACTGCTCTTGGCTTTCCATCCATGCCAAACATGTGTATCAGTGACGGATGGGGTCACGTGGACCCCTGAATGAAACTCTGCTGTGAACAGATTTGTCTTCTGGGTTAGACAAGCGGGGTTCTGAGAGGACCCAGTTACTTAAGGGGTGTGTTCTCCAGTGAGCTCAAAATCTCTTCGCCCCTTTGAAATATGTCACCGGGTTATTTGGTCTCAAATTCTGTACTGTAGAAAATATTGTCATACACTCTGAATTGACTGAGAATAAGTACGTTTCAGGTGTTCTCATGTCAACTTCAGATTTTGAAACTGAAACATGTTCCTAAAAAATGATGGACTTTTTTTTGGCCTTGTCAGCCAGTAGCCTATTCAAAGAAGCCCAGATCCAGGGCTACCAGATAAAGCAGAGAACTAGTCCGATCTGAATCTCAGATCAATATCAAATCATTTTTTAGTATAAGTATGTCCCCAATATTGCCTGGGACATACTTGTACTGAAAAAAAAAATCATTTGTTGTTTATCTGAAATTCCAATTGGACTGGAAGTCGTATTTTTGTTCACTAAATCTGACAACTCTACATAGATCCCAATTTATTGTTTGTTCTCATAAACAATGACCATCAAAGACAATTCCTCGGGGATGAAGGTTGTGTGAGTTTGAAAGGCCACATGGGATAGAGATGAAGGAAATGTCAGCCCTTCCGCAGAATAAAAACCAATGTTCTGTCAGGACAAGGTGTCTAAGCAGACCAGTAGGTCGCATCTACTGCGCTCCTAATCGCACTCCGGTCCACACCGACTTTCTCCTCATTCACCCATTTCCCCACATTCCCCTCCTGGCTGTTTGTACCCCTGTCCTGCAGGCCGACCTGAGGTGCAGTCTAAGAAGCCACCCTCTTCCTCCCCCTTCTCCTGCATGTGTCCCCTCCCTGCAAAACGCGAACGCCCACATTTTGCCCGTTCGAGGTTGGTAGAGTTGGCACCCCTTTGGGGAAGACTTCCGTATCCGTCTCTCCTGTGATCAGTCTTGTGGCTCAGGTCTGATGGCTCTTACAGGCTCTTACCCTTTCAGGCCTCCCCACTAGGTGTTATGCTCCCCGAGGGCAGAGTCAAGTTCAAGTGCAGGAAAGAACACACAGCGTGGAGGCTGGCAGGAAGTTAGCCCTCAGAGGAAGCTCTCTTCCTTTCCCTCCTTCTCTCCGGAATGGCTGCTTCTAACTGAGCTCCTCCGTGGGCCAGGAGTCAGGCCTTCATAAGACCCCTTTCACTTTCTCAGCCATTAAGCTCATTCCCACCTTCGGCGAAAGGCAGAGCTTGAAGGTGACCTTGATTACATGGAACCCTGAAATGCTGTTGGCTGTTGTCCCCCCATGTACACCCCACTTCTGAACAGTAGACGAGAAACCCCCACTGACTGCGTGAGGCCAGCCTCCACGCTTTGGGGGGGATTCCGGTCAACTCAGCAGTTGTTTTTTTTAGAGATAAGCCTGTTTAAGATTTTTAACACATAAAATTTTACATAAATAGATTAGAACAAATTGGAACCAAAAAAAAAAAAATGGGCAATAGATTTGAATAGATAATCCCCAAATTAGAAAAATGAAAATAACTGATAAAAATACGAAAAAGTTCCACGTCAGTGACAGATGCACACGAACAATAAAGAAATATGGTTTTTTCTTTAGAAAAGATCAACTACTTTTTATAGGGCTTTTTCTTTATGATGATTGGCTACTGAGTGGTCAGTCTGCCAGGGCCCGGCCATTGCTGAATGAACAGAAAACAGTCATGTTTCAGATGTGGCAAAGACGGGGGTGGGGTGGGATCGAGTGGGGGAATTTGCCTCCTCCCCATCACCCCTGCCTCCCGCGTTCCTTCGTCGGGGAGGCCGTGGGGAACGGCGCCCCCTCTCGCTGGTGCCCCGGTCCTGGCTGCACACTGCTCCCTGAGTGTGCAGCCAGGAGCCGGAGAGGAAAAGGCGGAGCGAGGGCTCCGTGTTGCCGGCCACCCTGCCACAGTGGTGGCCCTCAGGTGACACATCGGCGCTGATGTCACAAGAGCCCAGAGTCCATTTAGAATGACTCGTGAATCGTCAGTGTGGCTTCGAAGCCAGAGCCGTGACACAACCCACAAATGCACGGCGCCCACGAGATGCTTGTTGGCCGGTGTGGGGGCGGCTAGCTGTGCGTCCGCGGGACCAGATCAGAATCGAGCTGGGTATTATTGAGAGGAAGTTATTGAAAAGTTCCTAAACGGAACAGTTTTACACTTTTTTTCGGGGCGGAGGTGGTGGGAGGTTATCTGTGTAGGATGAAGCCAGGTTTTAAAGACATTGAAGCACATTGTTCAGTTTCGAAAACTGAGAACAAAAGTATTTCTAATCTAAATTATTAAACATGCTCCTAGGCCATTCTGTAGGCCTAATCAATATTTGTCAAATCGCATAGAATGCAAACGTCTCTGGACTCAGGTCTCTAATCCTGTATTGCGATAGTTTGGGTTATCCTGTTTGACTATTTAAATAAGGATTCCCATTTGGGTCTCCCAGATTCAGTGGGCAAAGTCAACAATCAGAAAATTAGAAGTTGTAAAAGTCACAGCGGCACCCACCTCCCATTCACCACGCTTGACCCTCGGCCGTTTGCTTTAGGCGGGCATTCCCCAATGAGCTTCCTCACCTCGCTTCAGGTCCCAGCTCGAAGCCAAGACTCCCCCAGTCTTGACCGGTCCCACCCCCATTCTGCCCAAACCGGAGGGTCCCTCCAATGGGGTGCCCAGCAGGTGGAGAAAGGAGGAAGGCGACATCCCGGGAGGCCTACGACGGGCCCCCCTGGTGTGGCGTTTCGGAATTCTGAATATCTTTTCCCATGAAAACACATGGGGTTTCAGGTCTATAAACCGTTCCCTGAGTTAAAACTCAAAGTGCGTTTTTCTCATAAAGATGGAGTGTTCTAAATGGTGTTAGGAGGGTCAACTCCATTATGAGTTTATAATAAGTGTCTGAGAGCTAGCTTTTGGGAATTCAAGTCTCTAGAAAAAACGTTCAAGTTCAGACCATCGACCGCGCTCACTCGTTTGGGGCACAGCGTGCTCTCACTGAGGTTTAGCTCCGCCTTGGCTGCCGCAGTGGAGAAGGGACTATCAAGCTACCATGATGACAATTCCTATTATGGCCCCTTAGTTCTCTGTTCTGATGTTAATTTGGCTTTTCAGAAAAGATTTCCCGCTGGGAAGATAATGAGCAGAATGCCTTAGCTGAGGATTCTGGTGGACTTGCCAGTTCTTTCTCATTAAAAATAAGTAAACGAGAATTCTGGCTTATGTATATAAGACTCGTGTGGGTTTGGTTCTGTGCTCGGACCTGCAGGAGACCAGACATGTCTGGGTGAGCTAAAAATCACCTGTCAGAACCTCCAAGACCAGAAACGAGTCCTGGCCCCCCTCCCTACGTCGTTGCAAATCCCAAAGCTGTGGAAGCTTTTCATCTGTTTGGTAATCATTCAATAACTGAACACTTGTTTGCAGGGGAGGGTGTGGCAGTGAATTTGACAGACAATGCCCCTTAGATTGGGGGCGGGGTGATGGAGGCAGACAAAAGGACGAATAAGACAAGTTCTGGTTCTGATGAATACTGTGAAAGGAGGAACTAGTGATGGGCTGGGGAGAAACTGGGGTTGGGGGAGGGGTCTTCCCTGGGGAGCCCCTCTGGCCTGGCCACGTCGGAGCCGAGACGTGAGTCATGAAACTGGGGTCACGCAAAGCAAGGGTTGAGAGCAGAGTCTTCTCAGCAGGGGGAACAGCGGACACAAAGAGCGTGAGGCGGGACGGAGGCGGGCGCGCGGCAGAGGTCAGAGGGGTGGTCAGCGTGGTCACGACGGAGCGATTTAGGCAGAGCGATCGGGTGGCCGGGTCTGGTCACAGCTGTGTCCTGGCCGAGTGACTGCTCGCTCACGCACGTCGTGCGGCCACAGCGCAGGCCCGAGAACTCGGCCGCGTGGGCTGGCCTCCTCCCGGCTTCACGATTCATTTGGCCATGGACAAGTTGCTTAATTTCTCTATGCCTCAGTTTCCTCGCTTATTAAATGGGGATGGACATCCGAGGGGTGGTTGCGAGGCTTAAACAAGTTAAACGTACGAGAAATTAGAGGGGACTTGGGGCGCGGCAGCCGTTCCCCGGTGTCCCCACTGCGGTTTGCAACTGCCCGTTGCTTGTGTTCTCTGTGCTCAGCGTCGCATTCCGCCCCGTGGTTCTCATTCCTCTGTTCTTCTCCAGCCTTCGCACACTCCATCCTCAAGCAGAGAAGGTTTCCGACCTGAACCAGATATTCCCGCTTGAAAGCTCTAGAACGCCTTCTCACTGCACTCAGACGAGACCCAAAGTCTGCCTGCAAGGCCCGCCGTGGTCCAGGCCTCCTTGCCCTGTGCGCCTCTCACCCCATCCGTCTCATCGCTCACTCCATTTCAGCCCTACAACTGCCTTTCTGTCTTCAGAAGCCGCTAAGCCTTCCACTGCCTTGGGTTATTCTTGTTCACATCTTCTCAGTGGAAAACCCTGCCACAGTCTTGCTCATGTTCAATGTTTCTCTCCTGTGGGGGTGGGGTCGGGGGAACCCACCCGATGATGAGGTTATCTAGAAGGATTTAGTTAAGAAGCTTTTAGAAAACAAAAGAAAGCAAAAACAAAGCACAAAACACCCAACTGTAGTTGTTGACTGTGAGCCATAAAAAAGCACCCTGTGGGAGCAGATGCCCAGCCGTGCGCCTTAAGGAGCAGGGAATGACGATGGCACTGGCCAGATGTGGACGATGGAAAGACACGTCCGGTTCTCCTCTGACCCGGGGAATGGAGATGGGACCTCTGACTTTTAAACATGCCGCATCTGAGGCGACGGTGGTAACGAGACATCGAAACGAAATGTCCTGTAGATGGTGTAATACAGACTGTGCTTGAGTGAATTGGCCAGATGGAAAAATATTGATTTGGGCAACATCCGCTTAAAAATTAATGAGTTCTCTGGGGGACAGTAAGAATAGAGAGGGAAGATAGCCAAGAGCTAAGGCTTGGGGGGCGTTCAAGTCCCCCAAGGAGGGAAAGAGGCCAGGAAAAGGAGGATGAGTGGAGAAAGGCAAGACCCGATCGGAGAAGTGGAAGAAAACCAGAATTGTCGAGCGCTGCCAGATGGGGTTTGTGTTTCAGCGGGAGGTGGTCAGTGGTGACGGACGACGCAGCGAGCATGTTAGCGAGGAGCCTTTGGGGGAACTGGGTCTTTGGAGCAGAGGCGAAACAACTGCTCTTTCCTCGTTTAATTCCACTGAGTCAGTTTACAGTAGAGAAGGGAACAAACTAGTGTCCATTCCTGTGCTTTCGCTGGGGACTTTGAAACACTGCTGCTGGGGTAGAGACTGTCATGACTAGTTCCTTCTTTTCCCCTTCGTTTCTTGCACAGTAAACTTTGGAAGATTCCGATGCTGCCTCCCCGCCTCCAGACGTCTCACAAACGAATTCCTACAGCGTGTCTTTGTCCCAATTACAAAGGACACAGTGAATTAATGCGTTTGAAATGCAAAGGGCTTGGGTTTTGCCATTAATTCTGCCATTTATGATTGGGCAACATCAGGAATGACCTGGATAACTCTAGTTCTGTCTCACCATTTGTAAAATGACACTGGCGTCACCTCCCACTGACCAGCACAGGGGTGTAATAATAATACAAGTTAAGGTTGTAAATGATTTTGCTCCCCCAGATGGGAGACACTATGTGCATGAAAAGTTATTTTATGTGTAACAGGGACAACTTGTGCTTGGGAGAGGAATCCATTTAAAGCATTTATGAGAAGCTAGAACTAGCTTTCTTTGCATTTTGAAATGACATGTAAAACATCTTTTCAAAATTGTAATGGTTCTAAAGTACCCGATTCCCTTTTTTTTTTTTCCAAATGCATTCTATCCTCCAGCATGCCCTAGGCTGTGTATCTGTGACTCCAGGAAAGCCAGTAAGAAAATAATGCGTTCAGTTGGTGGGTATGCCATCGTAAATCCAGTCGATTGATTTTTTTAAAGGTTATTTTTTTATCCGTCATGAGTTTATCCAATCTAAAAATTATATGAGCCACTTATAGAAAAATCAGACATACATACAAACATAAAGAAGAAAAACGTAACGAATTCATAGTCCCAGCATTCAGGGAGAACATGCAAGAGCATTTTGATGTATTTCTTTCCAAAGACTAATTTTTAACAAACAAACAAAAAACAAAGCTCAGTGGCATCCACGTATACCTTGCATGATGATCTCCCTTGATCCTCTTGCCAGCCCTCTGTGTGGACGGTGACCCCACACCTTTCTGGACACATAAAGGGTCTGAGTGTCAAGGAATGCGAGAATTTGCCCACGAGCATCAATACGGAGCCTGTGGCAGACGCGGGATGTGTCTTCTCCCTCAGAATGCTGTGCCACTACCCTTACGGCCCCCTGTGCCCTGAAAACGCAGCCTGCCGGTGTGGACAGCTACGAGCCTGGGCTCAGGGGGAATCTGCTTCTGCTTCTGCTTCTCCACCCTTTTCTCAAAGAATTTATGTGACAATCACTCAGCATCACTTTCCTAAAACCAAGTGGCGGGGTTTCCTTTTCACTACTCTACCATCCAGTGCATTGTAGCCAATCATTCAGAAAATGTTAAGTTTTTATCACGACTCGTTTCTGCGTTCTCTGTAGAGTACTCTGGAGGACTCAGAGGGGCTTTTCGACAGCTCGGAGACCAACTATTTTCACACGCCCCTGCCTTTCGACACTCTAGGAAACCTCGTCCATTAATTACTTATGCTCTTTGCTCAACTGTAGTTACTGCATTTTTCTTCCATCTGAACAAATAGCCATGTTAGGAAGAGAGAGGAAGGGCCAGCCTGTGATTCGCTGAGGCTTGGAGCCTTTGGTGATAACCAGACGGCTCCGAGTCTTGAAAGACTGGCATTATTCTCGCAAGAGTCAGATTAAATTCTTAAAATTATTATTAACAGACTTAGAGGAAAGTTTTAGATTTAATGTAAAATCGAGAAGATAGTGCAGATAGTTTTTGTGTCTCCAACATCCATGTCCCAGTATTCACATCTTACGTTAGTTTTGTGCATTTTTTTACAATTAACGAAACAAGATGGACTTAATATCATTAACTAAAGTTCACACTTTAGTCAGATTTTCTTACTTTTTACCTAAGGGCCTTTTTCTCTTCCTCAATCCCATCCACGATCCCGTTGTTCCATTTTCTCATCATATATATCTCTTTAGGCTCCTCTTGGCTGTGACTGTTTTTCAGACTCTCCTTTTTTGATGACATTCACAGTTTTAAGGAGTGCTGGTCAGGTGTATTGTAGGATGCACCTCTATTGGCATCTGTCTCAAGATTAGTCTAGGGTTATGGGTTTGGGGAAGTAAGATTACAGAGGTAAAGTATTATTTTCATCACATCCTGTGAAGGCTACATACCAGTAAAATGCCGTAACGCCGTTGATGTTGACCTCGACAGTCTGGCTGAAGGAGTGTTTTTCAGGTTTTCCCGCTGTAAAATTACTCTTCTCAGATAAATTTTTGCCATAGTTCTTTTGAGCATGCTGGGCTATGGCATTTTAAAATCGCATTCCTAATTTCCACCCAGGGAGAGATGAGATGAAAGAATGACATTGTTATTTGATTAAGAATGTAGATATGAATTTGAACGAAAGTATTTTTCTTCTTATGGGCGCATTGCCACTATATTTCCCCGAACAAGGACCACTCAGTCGGGTCTATAAGATATCCTTTAGCTCTCAGCTATTTGGGGCTGAGGAAAGGGCTGTGTGAGTTTCCAGGATCTTGTCCCCAGCTTCTTCTGCAGATCATAATAGCTGCCCCAACTTCCTCTCCCCATCCCCTGCTGGATTTGCAAAGACTATCTTAATTCTACCTTTGGTAGATTGATTTTCCTCTCTCAGATTCATGTAGGTGTCAAGAATGATTCCCCTTTGAAGGCAGAACTCCAGGTATGATGTTTAAATTTCATCTTGACGCATAATCCTTTCTTTTCCCACTGGCCCATGGGCTGGCATAAGCGGATACCCTGGCATTTCCCAACAATCAGTATGTAGTTGGCACTCGAATGCCATGGGCACAGTTTGTTTAGACAAACACTGCGTGGCGGTCTGGGAGCTTAGAGGCTGACGACATCCTAGACCGATCCTCCTGCGTTAAGCTTTCTGAAAGCCTTTGACCGCATGAACTTATTTGAGCTTCTTGAACCCGGTGAGAATCACGGGAGGCGGGGGAGAGAATGTATTCCTGTCTGGTGGAGGGCAGGACCTCAGCTGTACACGTTTACCGAGACAGGAAGTATAAGAGGAGTCAGGACCAGGGCCAGGCCTGGTGGCTCCATGAAGCCCACTGTCCACAGTCAGAGCCCTGAGGTGGCATCAGGGTAGTCTGGACCTCACTTAGTAATCTGGGAGAAGGAGGCTTGGCTGGAGAGGGGTGGGGCAGGACTTGGCAGCCAGGCTGTGGGTGAATCACACGGGGCTGTCTGGAGTCCCTGGGGGGATGTCTTCAACGTTGGCTTTTCCCAAATGTTAAAAGCTGCTGTTGCAAAAATTCTTGCCTAAGGAACTGGGTCTGAAACGTCCCTCCTGACCCGCTGTAATCAGACTGAGGATGACGAGCTCAGATGAGACGGGTGCTGTGGGCTCACACACATCCCAGGGGAATGCAGAGCTGATAGTTACAGAAGAAAATCGCTTTAGAGACCAAAATAGCTATATGCTTCTTTCCACGACAAGGCCGAAGCAAACCGGCCATTTTATTAAAATGACAAGCAGAGTATCAGGTTCCCCGACCATAAAAAGCTGGAATTCCCTCCCCAGTACCAGCTATTCAAATTTCTTATTTGGCAACTAAGTTTTGTCGATGCCCCAATTATTATGAGAAACAAAAATATATGCGAACTGTCTATTTTCTAAGGTCATATTCGCCCCCTGAGTTGCTAGGGCTTGAATGTACACATCATTCAAGACCTGCTTTTATGGTTTGTCAACAAGATCACTCCATAAAATACATTCTGATATCTCACAGCTGTGTGTAATTTATTCTGTCTCTCCATGCAGCACAAATAAAATTTTTTATTTGCATCATCTAAAAGAAATACCAGTGTGTAAATACATAAGAAAAGCTCATAAGACACAGTCTTCCGACTATGGATACTGCTGGGGGGTGGGGGAGGGCAAGTATTACGCAACCAATTAAAAAGCCGCAAGATGACTTCATCACCCACGAACCTAGATCACAAATACCGTGCTCAGCAAACAGTGCAGTTGCTGGGTTTCTTAAGAAAGTTGCACAACTTTCTACAAGGGCTGGCGCAGTCTGCCTCTAAATTCTCCTTGGGATGTTTGGAAATAAAGCTTCTTAGAAGAAAGAGCTCCAACCAGAAAGGACTTGTTTTGCATGAAGAGGCTGGCTATGTAGGTGAAAAGGGTTGGAACATTTTGCCTTCTGGAGGGTAAATAATTGTGTCTCTCTCTGCCGCGAAAGGTCCAGAGGACTGAGCATGTTCTTTATATTTGGTTTGTGCGGCTGCAGCCTGGTTATCAAGTAGAAGGCCCCTCAAAGGCCTCTGTAGCTTCCACAAAGCCAAGGGCATGGTGTCGCTGCCTCTTGTACCCCCCACCCCTACGCTGCCGGCAGAAGCATCTTCATGGTTTGACCAGGCTCTGCCTCCTTCCTTCTAAGACACACAGCTTCTCAAGTGAGAGCTATTAAATGCAAAGACTTTTTCCCCAGTATCTGAGAGCTGGGCGAAAATCTCCCAGGCCTTTGAGCATCGTAGCTGGACTATCCGCGGAAACCATCCCGGCCTCCCCGCTGTGGTGGGTGGGGGGTGACGGAGGACCCCAGCTTCACGCCTCTTCCTCAGCCCCGTCTAACAGGCCCTTGGACGACTGGACTTGTGATTAACTAGTCAGTTGAACAGTCCCTTGTCGTAGAAGCTGAGCTGACAGCACCGCTAGGAGTAGCTTATGATCGCATTGGTTTGTTCACTCAGAAGACATTTTAAAATGCTTGCAGTCACTGTGACAGTTTTGCCTGACTTTTCAAGAGACCAAAATAAGGGCTGTGGTACCTTGGCATGTGGCGTGGATTTCACTGACTGAGGGGACAGTGTAGATGACTTCTCCGTGTTTGCTCCCTAATTTCTGGTATTTCAAAGCCCCCTTAATCCAGTTCACATAATGCACCAGCTCTTCTTAGGAGAAGCTTAGCTAATGGCACCCTCAGGTCCAGCTGCAGACACTGTGCACCTGGGCCGGAACTTTGCTCCAGCAAATTCCAACACGCGAATCTCACCGAGGGTCCTGAGCGACAGGCCTGAGTCTTGGCTTAGGGAGCGACGCTGACAAAGCCACCTGGTGTTCTCTAGGCTTCCGTGCATCCCCTCCTCCGGCCACCCCCCCCCCCATGCTCTGCCTCATTTTAAGGCAAGGGGACGCACCCCCCGTCCTGCTGCAGACACCCCTCCCGTGGCTGCGTGGGGCCGGGTGGTGCCGCCCTCCACATCTCGGCTTCCACGCTCCTCGTCCCAACAGAATCGAAGTCTTTCCTGGCCTGGCGGCTAAGAGTAGACCCCCCCCTCCGCCCCCCAGCACCCCACCCCACCTCTCCGCCGTCACCGCGTTTTTCTCATTAACGTTTTATGTCAAAATCATTTTTGATTGATGGAAGAGTTACAAGGACAGCACAGACGGTCCCCGTGGCCCTGTCATTGCACAGTCCCGGGCGTTCTCTGACCTGGTCTCGTTTGTCCGCTGTCTCTCTGCCGACAGCAGGCTCCATGTAAGTCAGGGGTGGGGGGCGCAGCTTCACCTGCGTCCCCTCCGGGCCGGACAGGACGCAGAGGGCCGAGCGTTCTGGGGTGAGGCCGTGTTTAGCAGTGCTGGCAGAGGGGCCGGCTCCCCGCGACGTGAGGGGGTGCTGGCCTGCAGTAGTGCAGTAGAAAGAATGGGCCTTTTGCATGGAAGACGCCAGGCCTAGGCCGCCCGCCACCATCAAGGCGGTTAATCGGTAGCTGCTCAGTGACCGGGGGGATGAAGGGACGATGGAGGGGGCACGCAGACTGCCGGCCCGGGGCCCCACGGCGGCCTGCGGTGCAGCCGGGTCTCCCGCTGGGCTGCGTCTCCCCACAAGGCCCCAGCACGCCGTGAGGCCTCGCCCTCTCGGGGCTCCCAGGAGGCCACGACGTCAAGCCGCCGGGTGAGGTTCGTGTAGTCACGATCTCCATACTGCCAGTGCCTGTCCCTCTGCAGCCAGCACGAGGACTCCCGATGTCCTCCCCTCAGATGGCCCGTTCTTTCCGCCTCCGGCCATCCCTCCTCCAGTGTCCGCAGCTGTCACCCCCTGGAGCCGCCCCGCTCTGCTCGCATGGCCAGAGCCCTCATCACCTCTTGGATGTGGGCTCAGCCCTGAAGACTCAGCTCATCCCAGCCCCGAGGACCACCGTCCCCCCTGTCCTTGCCAACCTGGGCTCTCGGTCCCCCCTCTCTCTCACCTCCCCACGCGGCCGAGGGGCCCAGGTGGCTCCCTCTGCCCCTGGCCATCGTCCCAGCTCTTGCTTCATCCCTATTTCTTTGGTTCTCAACACTAGGGAGCCC
The DNA here is from genome assembly GCA_028627145.1 of Eidolon dupreanum. Lineage (NCBI taxonomy): Eukaryota > Metazoa > Chordata > Mammalia > Chiroptera > Pteropodidae > Eidolon > Eidolon dupreanum. The sequence continues at coordinate 1,975,641 of CM053506.1, forward strand.
TAAATGTTTTGTGACCAGCTCGAGAATTTTCCAGAGAGGCCATGTCAGACGGTTGATACTGGAGTCGCGATTCTTTTGTAACCTGAATATAACATCAGACTTCCACATCGAGAATGATAAAACGGTGTGGGTTGAAAAGTATTTGGGGAACTGTAAAATGTCTAGGATTAAAATTTCAATACCATTTGTGCCCAATAAATGAGAACTCCTTAGTAACTTAAAACTGTGCTATTATGACTCAGGTCTGAAAATTACGAGTCCTGGTCGAAGAAATGGGAGCAACACATGATGGGAGCCGCCCCCACCCCTTACCTTGAGGGACATACTGTGGCCGCACCAAATAGCAGCAGCGTGACCTCATAGGAGAGTGAGCCCAGAGAAGTCGCTGTGTTTGTTAAGAAACTAATACGCTCTGCAGAAGGGAAGAACATTATACCTTCCCTCAGGATCATTGATGGAAATTGGGCTGCATTGGACCTGTGTCAGTATATTAACAGGTTGGACAGACAGGACCCCAAGAAACAAGATCGTATCATCATTCATTGAATGACTTAATTCTTTTTTTCGTAAACCAGTCTAGTCCCTCTGAACTGGCAAATTAATTTTGTCTATAAGACTCACTCACCGAAGCCTAGAAAATTAGCCTCCGTGAGCCGGCCGGGGAGGGCTGGTATGATGCTTAACTCGTTCACCGAGACTCAAGCAAATGCACCTGTCTCGATGCAGCTAAAGCCTTGACACTTTTCAAAGGGAGGTGACCTCAAGCAAAGCATTGAAAAGTCACTGCTTGTGCATTTGGGTCGCTCGTGGAAGGACGAAATTACACACTTCGATAATCACCCAGCACATGCCGTTAAGTCTCGAAGGAAAAATTTTAGCTTTTCATTTTCTTTGAGTTTCCAAAGTTAACAGTTAGGTTGACAGAGACTTCATCGCTTTTCACACGTGTTGTGATCGAACAGATCATGATGCTTGCCTAGCTCTACTCCACTTCCACGTATTTTCACTGAGTCCTTTATGTCATAAGCTTCTGACGCCAAACTCTTCCTGACTAGAATGAAGAACCGGGCTGTTTCCTTTCTGATGCAGGGGTGACCTTGGGGAGCAGCTCAGCACCTTCGGGGCAGCAGGCCCGGACGAGGGACCAGGGAGGAGTGTATGAAGTCGTCAGCGCCTCTCTCGCGAATGGAGACCTCTGGACCCCAAAGAACAGCATTGACTCAAAGGTCTGTTTCTTGTTTTGCTTTTTCTTGACTTTTCAGCAGCTGAAGTTTTTAAATCACATGCACTGCACTCATGTTCTTTCATTCAAGTTTTGTCTTTATTTTAATGCTAACTTTAACCTCATATAAGTGAAATCTTTATTCTTATAAGGATGAAATACAAACCAACTTTGATGTGTCAATTCCGATGACTGCTGTCATTTGCATCTGTTGAAAGGTATTTTTCAAATACATACCAGGGATCACATGTCCAGATTCTTGCTTTTGTGGTTTTCTTCTTTTCCTCAAATGTCGGGTATTTTTCTATATTAATGGCTA